>ML431553.1:0-93005 GCA_005239525.1 Nicotiana knightiana
CGCATAAAATGTAAGGTATATCACATGTTAAACTATGCAATTTAGTCTCGCATCAAAGACCCTCGAATTTCTCCTTCAATTTGCTCTCAAACCAGCTCAACCCGCATGCAACAACAGAAGAAATGCCCAAAATTTTGCGGAGGAACCTATTTATATTTTCTGACCAGTTAATCCGCACCTGCGGAAAATTCCTTGCACCTGCGAAATCCCACTAACAGTCCAAACTTCGCACCTGCGAGTCTTTTACCGCACATGCGGCTTCGCAGGTGCGACCCATGCTTCACACCTACAGATTCCTCCTGCCTGGCCTCTTTTTGCACCTGCGCAAAGACCTTTGCACCTACGGCTCCCCATCCGCAGGTGCGCCCACACCAGTAAAATAACACCAGCAACTATTTGCTGCAAATTCCTAAGTCCAAACCTCCGCTAACCATCCAAACTCAATCCCGAGCCCCCGGGTCCTCAACCAAACATACCAACACGTCCCATAACATCATTCAAACTTAGTCGAGCCTTCGAAGCACCAAAATAACACGAAAACGCCAAAATTACATCAAATTCAAGCCTATGAACTTTGAAACTTCTAAATTTCGCCAATGATACCGAAACCAACCAAAACACATCTGATTGACCTGAAAATTTGCACACATATCCAAAATAACATTATGGACCTGCTCCAACTGTCGGAATTCCATTCCGACCCCTATAGCCTATCTTCCACTGCCGACTGGAAATCGCCAAAAACTAACTTTTGCCAATTCAAGCCTAATTCTACGCCAGACATCAAAACTTCCTTCAAAACACACTCCTAAGTCCCAAAACCTAACGAAGCTATCCAGGCCATAAAATTCGCATTCTGAGGTCGTTTACCAATAAGTCAACTCTCCGTTGACTGCCTCAACTTTTAAGCCAATTTAACAGACTAAGTGTCTCAGTTCTCACCACGACCACTCCGAACCCAAAATAACCGACCCAATACAACATAAACATGCGAAGCAATATATGATAAAGCAAAAATGGGGGAAACGGGGCTAATTTCACGAAACGACCGGTCGGGTCTCTACATCCTCCCCTCTTAAACAAACTTTCATCCTCAAACGGGTCTAGAATAATACCTGGAGTCTCGAATAAGTGAGGATATCTTCTCTGCATCTCCCGCTCGGTCTCCCAGGTGGAATCCTCCACCGGCTGTCCTCTCCACTGAACCTTCACTGAAGCTACATCCTTAGACCTTAGCTTTCTGACTTGACGACCCAAAATAGCCACTGGCTCTACCTCATATGACATATCACCCTCAAGCTGAACCGTGCTGAAGTCCAAATCATAAGACGGGTCACCAACATATTTCCGAAGCATCAAAACATGGAACACCGGATGAATACTCGATAAGCTGGGAGGCATGGAAAGTGTATAAGCCACCTCTCCAACCCTCTAAAGCACCTCAAAAGGCCCAATAAATTGGGGACTCAGCTTTCCCCTCTTCCCAAACCTCACAACACCCTTCATGGGTGACACCTTCAGCAGCACTTTCTCCCCAACCATAAAAGAAACATCTCGGACCTTCTGGTCCGCATAACTCTTCTGCCTAGATTGTGTCGTGCGAAGCTGCTCCTGAATCAAATTCGCCTTCCCCAACGCATCCTGAACCAAGTTTGTGCCCAATAGCCTAGCCTCGCCCGGCTCAAACCAAGCAACCGGAGATCTGCACCTCCTATCATATGAAGCCTCATACAGAGCCATCTGGATAACATATCCTCCAAAATATGAATAGTACGCTCCGATTGCCCGCTGGTCTGAGGATGAAATGATGATCTCAACTCAACCTGAGTACCTAACTCCCTCTGCACGGTCCTCCAAAACTGAGATGTGAACTAAGTACCTCTGTCAAAAATGATAGAAAATGGAACCCCATGCAATCGGAAAATCTCTCTAATATAAATCTCAAGTAACCGCTCCGAAGAATAAGTAGTACCAACATGAATGAAGTGCGCAGACTTGGTCAGCCGATCCACAATAACCTATATAGCATCAAACCTCCTCGAAGTCCGTGGGAGTCCAACTACGAATTCCATGGTGACTCGCTCCCAATTCACTCCGCGATATCTAATCTCTGAAGCAATCCACCTGGTATCTGGTGCTCATACTTGACCTGCTGACAGTTGAGATACTGTGCCACAAACTCAACAATATCTCTCTTCATCCGCCTCACATCGTGATACATCTTTGCGGCACTCCGATGGATGGAATACCGCGAACTATGGGCCTCAACTAGAATAAAATCTCGAAGTCCATCCACATTGGCCACGCAAATTCGGCCCTGCATCCTCATGACCCCATCATCACCAATAACCACATCCATGGCATTACAGCGACAGACCCTGTCCTGAAGAACGAGAAAGTGCGGATCATCATACTAGCGTGCTCTAATCTGATCATAAACAGAAGACCTGGAGGCTACACAAGCCAATACCCGCGGAGGCTCTATTAGATCCAATCTCACCAACTGACCCGCTAAAGCCTGAACTTCAAGTGCTAAAGGTCGCTCTACTACTGGAAGGTAGGCTAGACTCCCCAAACTCTCCGCTCTGCGACTCAGGGAATCGGCCACTACATTGGCCTTCCCCGGATGATATAAAATAGTGAGGTCATAATCCTTGAGAAGATCCAACCACCTCTTCTAATGCAAATTCAGATCCTCATGCTTAAGCAGATGCTGCAAAATACGGTTATTAGTGAAAATCTCACAATGCACCCCATATAAATAATGACACCAAATCTTCAAGGCGTGAACAATAGCTGCTAGCTCAAGATCGTGCACTGGATAATTCTTTTCGTGCACCTTCAACTATCTGGACGCGTAGGCAATCACCCTACCGTCCTACATCAAAATCGCTCCAAGTCCAACTTTCGAGGCATCACAGTAAATTGTATAAGAAAATGAACCCATAGGAAAAACCAATACGGGAGTTGTAGTCAAAGCTGATGAGCTTCTGAAAGCTCCCCTCACACTCCTCAGTCCACATAAACTGAGCACCCTTCTGGGTCAGTCTGGTCATAGGTGCTGTAATAGATGAAAATCCCTCTACGAAACAGCGATAGTACCCTGCCAAACCAAGGAAACTTCGAATCTCGGTAATTGATGCCGGTCTAGGCCAGCTCTGCACCGCTTTACCTTCTTCGGATCAACCTGAATACCCTCACACTTCAAAAATTTTGAATACAATCTCTTCTCTCTCAAGGTCTGAAGCACAACTATGAAATACTGCTCATGATCCTCCCGGGATTGGGAATACACCAAGATATAGTCAATAAACACGATGATGAAAGAATCTAGATTAGGACGGAATACACTGTGCATCAAGTGCATAAAGGCTGCTGGGGCATTAGTCAGCCTGAATGACATAACCAGAAACTCATAATGACCATATCTAGTCCTGAAAGTAGTGTTCGGGATGTCTGGCCCCCGAATCTTCAACAGACGATAGCCAGAACGCAAGTCAATCTTGGAAAATACCCTGGAACCCTACAATTGATCAAACAAGTAATCTATACAAGGCAAGGGATACCGGTTCTTTACCGTAAAACCATCCTTCTTCTTTACAAACAACACTGATGCACCCCAAGGTGACAAACTAGGCCGAATGAACCCCTTATCTAGGAGTTCCTCAATTTGCTCTCAAACCAGCTCAACCCGCATGCAACAATGGAAGAAATGCCCAAAATTTCGTGGACGCACCTATTTGTATTTTTTTACCAGTTAATCTGCACCTGCGGACAGTTCCTCGTACCTGCAAACTCGCATCTGCGGTCCCAGGAGCGCACCTGCGAAATCCCACTAACAGTCCAAACTTCGCACTTGCAAGTTTTTTTCCAAACCTGCAGCTACGTAGGTGCGGCCCATGATTTGCACCTGTGGATTCCTCCTATCTGGCCTCTTTTCGCACCTGCGCAAGGACCTTCACACCTGCGGCTCCCCATCCGCAGGTGCAGCCACACCAATAAAATAACACCAGCAACTATTTGGTGCAAATTCCTAAGCCAAAACCTCCGCTAAACATCCGAAATCAATCCGAGCCCCTCGGGGCCCCAACCAAACAAACCAACACATCCCATAACATCATTCAAACTTAGTCGAGCCTTCAAAACACCTAAAAACAACACTAAAACGCAAAAATTACATCAAATTCAAGCCTATGAACTTTGAAACTTCTAAATTTCGCCAATGATGCCGATACCAACTACAATACATTTGATTGACCTAAAAATTTTCACACATATCCTAAATGACATTACGAACCTGCTCCAACTGTCGGAATTCCATTCCGACCCCTATAGCCTATCTTACACTGCCGATCGGAAATCGCCAAAAACTAACTTTTGCCAATTCAAGCCTAATTCTACACCGGATATCAAAACTTCATTCCGAACATACTCCTAAGTCCCAAATCACCTAACTAAGCTATCCGGGCCATAAAATCCGCATTCTGAGGTTGTTTACGAATAAGTCAACTCCCGGTTGACTTCCTCAACTTTTAAGCTAATTTAAGAGACTAAGTGTCTCAGTTCTCACCACGACCGCTCCGAACCCAAATCGACCGACCCAACATAACATAATCAGGCTAAACAATATATGATAAAGCAGAAATGGGGGAAACGGGACTAATCTCACGAAACGACCGGCCGGGTCGTTACATGATTTATAGAAGTACCACGATTAATATTCCTCAATATCATGACCAATCATTTCCTTAGAGTGATAACTAGCAAATCACAGTAATAAATCTATAACTTTCATAGTGTGAAAAATATACTCAAGACATAAACTCCAACGGCACGGTAACACCCTTCATGCATTTATCTCATCCTCACCAAATTTATGTGTAGTCGTACCAACCAGGCCCCGGCTATACCTCAAAAGAAATGACATATACAAAATATGACAACATGTACTACACCTGGCCCCGAGAGGAAGTGGGGCTTACCAAGACTGCTGAAGAGATGAAGGGAAGGCACCACTATCGGCGACCGGAGCTACCTGCTATGGTACCACCTACATCCATATAAAAGATGTAGCGCCCCCGGCAAAAGGGACGTTAGTACCATTGAATAGTACTAGTATCTATAAACAAACCTACTCCAGATAGGATAAACAACATCAGTTAAACATGATCAGAGGCATCATACAACAGTACACTGAAACATGGAAAATCATAACAAGAATTACCACATCCCATATCCCGTTTTTTCCATCTTTTGGTTAATGTACTTTTAAGTATTGTCTTGTTATTATTATTACTGATTCACCGTGTCGTTGTCACACGGAGTTCGATCTCTGCCCAATCGGCTAAGCCATCCTAGGTGAGGTCCGAATTTTACTCACATCACATATAACCACCGTGGCTTGTTCTCACGAAGTCCGATCTATGCCCGAATCGGCTAGGCTAACACCGTGGCTCGTGCACAGCACGCGGAGTCTGATCTCTGCCCGATCGGCTAGGCCATCTCAACTGAATCAGTGAGGACAATAATCATCATCATGACATAATCATATCACAATATCAAGTCATCCATGTGTACGGCATGGAGTCCAATCACAGCCAGACCGGATAGGTCTTCTCACCCCTAGGACATTCTCCTGGTACAATTATGGGTGTTTTAGATCACTTACATCATTTTTAACCTTTTTGATCCCCAACACATATTGTTCTTTGATTCTTCTCTCATATCATTAGAATCCTTTGATTCACATTTCACAACAATTCATCCTTTAATCTATATTCCATAAAAATCCCTTCCATTAATTCATGTTTCACAATTTCCCAATCCATTGTTTCGTGCTTCATAACAATTCAATGTCATGGGGACTTCTCCCACTAGAACCCACTATCAATTTTCTCTATATTGATCAGATAGTTAATAAAACTGAAAGGGATGGGTGTTTTATTAAACTGGAGGTCGGGTTTTAAAATTAGAAATTAGAAGTCCCGAAGCATGTATGCGGTCAGGGATGCGATGCGGTCCACATACCTGTCACATAAGTGGCCTTCAGCTGGGCCAAAAAGAGAAGCAGACCGCCCAGGTATGCGGACCGCATATGTAATCACATAGTGCGTTGCAACTCCATCCGCAAAAAATAAGGTGCAAGAATGCAATAACTATGCGGCCCGCATTCGTGAAATGCGATTGCATTCTAGGCCGCATAGCCGTCCTCAAAATGGACGCCAAACTGTCCAAGTATGCGACCACTATGCGGTCCGCATACCTGATCTGCAATCGCATAGTGGACCGCAGACCCGCACAATTCTGGAAAATTTTATCTTTTAAGTCATGTGGTACTTTTTACTCCAAAAGAGTGCATTTTAAGAATTAGTACTGTTATAACAACATGGGGGCCTACCCGGGCATCGTTTTAAGTTAAGAAAATTTACGGGTCTTTACAATGAGATCAGAATAATATAAATGAAATGGCACGGCATCACCCTTCGTGCTTTACACTCTCCCTCACATGATAATATCAAAGTAATGGCACGACGTCACCCTACATGCTTTATACTCTCCCTCACATGATAATATAAAACAGAAGGCACGACATCACCCTTCGTGCTTTACACTCTTCCTCACCAAGCATATGTATATCAATCACAAACAAGGTAGGAAGCATAAATAACATCAAGGAGACTGGTTAAACGAATATTCTAAATGAACCCCAATCACAACTTTCAAGCCAACAATAGATCAATAAACCCTCAAGACCCTTATTGTTCAAGTATTTAAACAAATCTCAAGAATGATCTACATCTCGAGTATAAAACCTAATATCTCAAGAATAATGGCCGTAGTAATATATTAGTGACTAAGCATGATGAAGATCGAATTAGACACATAAGTGTTTCTCAAAATGACGTCAAATTTTAATCAAGTTATAATAAACCAAATCATGGTTTCTAACATTTAATTCTGTATTCTTATTAATCTAGAATTCAAGTAATACATGAAGCAATAAGGTCAAGTAAATCTACAAGGCACAATTAATTATATAATTTACCCCCGAGCATGATTAACCCTGACACATGCATATACGCTCTCATCTCATATATTCAACACCCCCGCATGTAGAAAACAATAGAAACTAGTTGGAAAAATTCTCTCGACAGAGTTAGGCATGACATTTACCTCAAACAAGCCAAATTGATACTGAGTAAGACAAACGATGCTCCAAAAATCCATCCAATGCATACGACCTCCGACGGCTCGAAACTAAACAAAAGAAATTCGAATACATCAAATAATGCCCAACGAAACAAACCCAATCGATAAAGGTCAAATATTTAATCAAAACCCTAAAGTCAACCAAAAAATCATACCCGGCACCCACCTCAGAATCCGACGAAACTCACAAAATCTGATAACCCATTCAATTATGAGTCCAACTGTAACGAACCGGCCGGTCCTTTCGAGAGTTTAGCCCCGTGTCCCCCATTTCTACTTCATTTCATGTGGTTTAGCTTCATTTATGTGTGTTGGGTCGGTTGGTTGGGGTTTAGAGTGGTCATGGTGAGAATTGAGGCATTTCGTCTCTCAAGGTAGCCTAATAGTTGAGAAAGTTAACTGAAAGTGACTTATTGGTGAACGACCTCGAAATACGGATTTTATGGCTCGGATGGTTTTGTTAGGTGATTTGGGACTTAAGAGTGTGTTCGGAACGGAGTTTTGATGTCCGGTGTAGCATTAGGCTTGAATTGGCGAAAGTTATTTTTTGGCAATTTTCGGTCGGTAGTGGAAAATAGGCTATCGGGGTCGGAATAGAATTCTGGAAGGTGGAACAGGTCCGTAATGTCATTTTGGATATGTGTGCAAAATTTCAGGTCAATCGGAGGTGTTTTGGTTGGTTTCGGCGTAATTGGCGAAATTTGGAAGTTTCAAAGTTCATAGGCTTGAATTTGATGTAATTTTGGTGTTTTCATGTTGTTTTTGGTTTTTTGAAGGCTCGACTAAGTTGGAATAATGCTATGGGGTGTGTTGGTATGTTTGGTAGGGGCCCCGAGAGGCTCGGGATTGATTTCGGATGGTTGGCGGAGTTTTGAACTTGACAAATTGCACCAAATGGCTACTGGTGTAACTTTCTATTGATGGCCGCACCTGCGGATCGGTAGCCGCAGGTGCCATGCCTCAGGTGCGAAAGTCCATGTGCAGGTGCGAAGAGTTGGCCGCACCTACGAAGCCACAGGTGCGGAGAAATGGCGGTAGGTGCGAGATTTGGTCCGTTTTGTGGGATTTCGCAGGTGCGCACCTAGGACCGCATGTGCGATTAAAGGTCCACAGGTGCGGAATTTCTTGCAGAACAGTATAAAAGAGGCCTCCGTTAAAGTTTATTCATTTCACCATTGTTGCATGCGGTTGGAGCTCATTTGAAGGAAATTTGAAGAGGGAATTAGTGGGTCTTCAGTGGAGGTATGTTCCCGAGTTATTAAAGTCACTTCTATGTTATTTTGTTCGGATTAGGCTTGTATTTGAAGGATTAAAGTAAGAAAAAATTTGGAAAATGGGAGGAAAGATTTGTAAATTTCTTTTGGCAATTTTAGTGGGCAATTGTGGTCCGATTTTGATGTTCTTGGTGAGTATGGTCTCGTGCGAGAATAAGGTTTCTTGTGATGTAAATTTTATCGGATTCTGAGGCATGGTCCCGGGGCTCGGGTTTGGTCGAATTTCGAGATTCTTGTATAATTTGATAGTTTTCGATTGGGTTGTGTTACTTTAGTATATATTGATGATGTTAAAATGGCTTTGGTTAGATTCAGATCAATCCAGAGCCAATTCGAGGGGCAAGAGCATAGCGGACTAGTATTGTGGCTCGGTAGAGGTAAGTAATGGTTATAGACTTCATATTTCTCACTGATTTTAGAATGTCGCACATGTTGGATGACGAGTATGTGGCGTGCACTGATTTTTGGATTGGACTTGGTCCTCTCTATGGCAACTATTAAGTTGAGTATTTACTCTAAACTATATGTTAAATTGTGTTATGATGATTTCTGAAATATTTGGGCTATAAGACATGTTTGGGCTTCGTGCCGACTTGTTTAGACCCCTTGGGGGCTTTTTACTATTGTTTTTCTCACTGATTATTGATGATTTCACTAAGTCACATTGTGCTTAATGTTTTTGAAACTCAACCTGATTTACAGTACTTTGAGATTTAAAATGATGTTTTGGGTCGAGTACCCCGTTTTACTGATTCGCCTGAGGGGCTTTCGAGAGGTTCTATTGAGTGAGGCCGAGGGCCGGATTGTGAAGATATGATACTCCACGAGGTGGCTTGATATTAACGCTTGGGCTGAAGGAGCCCCTCCGGAGTCTGCACACAACCCCAGTGAGCGCACCGACTGCCGAGTGCCGAGTGACGAGTGATTGGGAGGCATGAGTGACAGTGAGGTATGCCCGAGGGGCTGATTATGAGTGATGGTGAGGTATGTCCGAGGGAATGATTATGAGTGACTGTGAGGCATGCCTGAGGGGCTGATTATGATACATGTTTTTGCCCGAGGGGCTACTTATGATTTTACCACTTTCACTCTGAACTTATGAAACATGTTTTGCCCGATGGGCCTCTTTGTGATTTATTTCATTTTCATACTAAATATTTCGGTTGAAGTTGTTGAAAATATACATTTTCAAAGGATTATTTTGAAGTTGATTTTAAGTCATGATGATTTCATATATCTATGTTATACTGTTGGAAAGAAAGGTTGTGCATATTGTGAATCGATGACATTGACTTTATGTGTTTCTTGCTGCTCAGACCTAATTTATTTTAATTACTACTGAGTTGGTGTACTCACATTACTCCCTGCACCTTGTGTGCAGATCCAGGTGTTAGGGCAGGGTGAGATGTCCATCTGTTCTAGAGATTTTCGGATGTTTGCGAGGTAGCTGCATGCGTCCGCAGTCCTGCTCTCTCTCCTGCTTACTATTAGAGAATTTATTTTCTTCTGAGTTGTATATTTTATGTAGATACTCATGACCTGTGAATCCGGGTTCTCGGGGGGTTGTATTTAATATTCAGTATAACTTTAACTATTTTATAAATGTTTAAAGGAAACCTTAGATTTTGGTCGTGAAAGTTTGGTATCAAAGCGCTAGGTTGCATAGGACTCACCGGTCATGAGCAGGTTTAGTAGAGTCTTGCAGATCGGCATGGAGACGTCTGTACTTATCTTCGATAGGCTGCGGGACCCTTAGGAAAATCTCACATTCTTGAATTATAGTCGTGCAAACCCATTTAATTCAGCCAAGAGTGTAACTCTTGAATTCCTTCCATGTTTCGAACTCGCACGAAAACGCTTAGTATCAGCTGTGCATCGATGGCTTGTGACTTCCATGGATGAGATGTGATTTTGGCATGTTGTTAATGGGCCAGCTTGGGGGACTTGAGGCCAGATTCATTCTGTGGCTTGAGTGCTGAGATTTTCGTTGTGTGGGAACATGTATTTGGGGACTTATATGTCCGTTGATGTCCTTATTAACGGGACCTTGTAACTAGATGGTACGCGGTGAGTGTGATTTGATGGTTAGATGTGTTCAGACTATGATTTGTGACAAAAGGGATGGCTAGACATGTGGCAAGAACTATTCAATGTTTGATTTATGTCTCGGTTTGGTATATGGCTTCGAGTTGTGAGTGTGTTGGAAGACCTATTATGTTGTGTAGTTGTGGAATGAAACGGATCTTTTTGTTGGGTTATGAGTTCTTGGTGATGTCTTTTGAGATGATCATTGCCCCAATAGCATTCATGTATTTGATTAATGGTGTATTCCAGCCGTATCAGCACTCCTTGTTATTGTATTCATTGATGGCCTTCTGGCATAGTCGTGTAGCCAGGAGTAGCATACTCAGTAATTGAGGATGGCATTATAGGGATTTAGGGAGGAAAGGATCTATGCTAAATTCTCCGAGTGTGAATTTTGGCTCGGTTCAGTAGAATTCTTGGGACACGTGGTGTCCAGTAAGGGTATCCATGTTGTCAGACATGTATGGGTAGAGCTTCTAGAAGCTCTAGATTTCTGTGACCACCGCTCCAGTGTTTGTTCTGCCATCAGCTTCAGGTTTTAACCGCGTATTGTGATGCCTCGAGGGTAGGCATTGTTTGTGTTCAGATGCAGGAAGGTGTGGTGATTGCGTGATAGTTATGGTCTTCAGAAGTGTATGGAGAGATATCAGTTTTGGCTAAGCAGTCAGGGGTATCTCATGCGGTTTGTCCTAGGGTGTGTGATCCTTATGTAGTTCTGCAATAAGTTCTCTTCTACTAGTAAATGATATATGTTGTAATTGGAGTTTAGATCGCTTGTGGAAGTTGGCGTGACTGTTACAATGGTGAATGCGAGATTTGCAGATGACTTGAGCTGTTAGACGGGTGGTGTTATTATGGGCACTGCTAGTTATTATTTGTCTCGATCGTTGGCTTTGGACCAAGTGGGGTAGTCTGTTAATTATAAGTTGATCGCACGATTATGTGTGGTATTGGTTTCAGTTCGAGGTATATTGGTAGATCAGTTATGAGTTGCAGGTGTGGGGTCTGGGAATGTCACAAGTAATGGAAATCTCTTCGATATAGGTTGTAATGTACTATGTTGGGTAATTGGGTTCTATTGAATGATTTATTTGAAATTGTAAAAGGTGTAGTGTGTGCAGTGTATGAATTTGCTTATGGCTTCAAGTGAGTGGATTACTTTCCTAGTATGTTAGTGTGCAAACGGGTCAGGTCAATTCTGTCTAATTGGTCAGTGTGATTGAGATTTACGTTAGAGGGTGTCAAGACTTGTGGTATTTCTACATCATTACGGATTCTACATATCAGTAAGGAAGGTGAAGTTAATGGATTTAGATTCGCAGGAAGTCTCTTCAGGGTAAATATTTTTTATGTGGTACTTTTGGGGATGTTGGAGAGAGTATTCGGCGGCTTATGAGCCTTAGAAGGTATGGTTTTGTGCTTGGGTCGCGTATGGTGAGTCTGGGTTGAATATTATGGTATTACGACAGGGAGAAGTATCAATTTGAGGGTAAGTTAGAAGAAACTTGGGTAAATAGGGCAACTTGGTAGTAGGTCGGATCGGCATGGTAAGGGATACGATTAGTTCTTGGGTGTTCATGAGGTGACGACTTTTTACGGGTGTTTCTTAGCAATGCTCTTTTGTTTTTGGTGGCCTGCGTAGCTTGGTTGAGTTAGAAGGATTCAGTCCTGATGGTTTGGTGTTGCGTAAATGGGATTTCGGATAGTTCCGTATGGTTTCTACCGCGGTTAAGGGGTGCATATTTTCTTATGAAGTGTAGTGAATTTTCTTCTAAATGGGATCAAATGGAAGTTCTTGGCTAGTTGGGGACGTACTTGCTTGTGGCTCAGAAGGGACCATAGAGTTCCCGTGTTTTTTTCCCTAGGTTGGCATGGCGTATGCGGTATGTTGGGTAGAGTTGAGATTTGCATATGTGAGGTCACAGTTCGATTCTGGAAGAAAGGTCATAAATTCTTAGGCAGAATGGGCAGTTTCAGATGACTAGGTAGATGATATCACTAATTTGTGCGAATTGATGAGGGTATACGTTTCAGAAGGAGCAATGTGTTTGAGTTAAGGGTACTTCATTGGTATCGCGGCACCCTATTGTTCGATCGACTGTTGATATTCAAGGTTGCTGGGTAAACGAAATAATTATAGGGGTATCCCTCGTGGAATGATTGAGTATTTGGGATGTGTCATGTATTCGAGCGGTGGAGTTAAGATCAGATATAGTAATACATGCACTTCATGGACTTCGAGACTGAGAGTTCTCATAAACAGGTTATTCTGTGGTAGTGAACTGTGAAGATGCGAGCTGAGCTAGTCGGATGTTAGTATGTACCATGATTTCGTCATGTGAACTTTTCGGGAAGTTATCTATCTATTTTGGGTGATTAGAGTTAATTTAGGGTCACTGGTAGGATAATATGGGTGTGTGTTCTGCACCGGGTCGGAATTGTTGGCTCTGAGTTTCTATTATTGAGAAATGTATCATTCGATTGTGATTGAGTTTATTCATGTTCTAGAGTGATATATGAGTTACCCTTCGATATTGCGAGGAGTGGTGATTATTGGTTATATACACATATGGTGCGGTTCTAATTGGGCTTTATAGCTAGATTTGAGTAAGGAAAGTAATTGGGTGTTGCAGGATTGAGGCGTGTTGGTTATATACCTTCTGATTCGGGTGGCATGGTATCGTCTGGTTTCCCCCGTGGTTATGGAAATGTACTTTGAGTACTTGATGTCGAATTTCGAATGGTTATTGATTTTGGGCAAGGTGTCTTGAAGTATTTCAAATGGACTAACGTTCGGATGAGATCGCGCAGCGTAGCGGAGTTATCTAGAGGTATGACCTTGGTATTGGATTCGTGTGTTTTGATTTTTACGGTGTGTGCCATGTTGTTAGCATGATATGGTGATGGTAATTGTTAATGGCAGGATAGTCCTCTCGTGTGGATCTTTTATATAATTTGATTGCATTGGGATGTTGCTGTTAAGTGCACGAGTTGCACAGGTTTTTGCTTCGAATTGTATCGATGTGTCATGTCTTCAGGGTGGTCGTGATGGATCATAAGAGGTCATTGGACCTAGAATGAACATTTTCAGAATTTTCTATAGCATAGTTGGAAGGATAGATATCGGGAGTCGGCTTAGAAATATGCTATAATTCCTGTTTGGGAATGGGGAGCTTCATGTCTGACTGATCGGACGAATGGTTGTTAGTTTCTACGTGCTTCTTTCATCATCAGCAGTATATGGAAGTGTTAGAGCGAGGCATTTCTTGATAAGAGGTTATGTACCGGTATTGGGTTGTTCTGAGCAGTTATTATGGTTATGAGTTATCGCTGTGAGTGTTTGAGTCACGCGGTGTATTATGTGATTTCGTCTGGGTGCGTATATGACTTGATTCAGCATGTTCATACTTGTTCAGACTTGTTCAGTTTTTAGTTATGGAAATTTTGATCTTGTATATTATTTCAGAAATGAGAATTTGATTCTAAGGTTTTTGGGCCAGGATTTGGATTTGGAAATTTCAACGGTATTGTGCTACTAGACGTATATGGGATAGGGTGATGTGGGATCACCCCCGGGTATGTGCATGGTAAGCTACGTAACAGTTTGATTGTGTTGGAGAAAAACTCTTGGTACGTTCGAGGACGAACATATGTTTAAGTGGGGGAGGATGTAACTACCCGGCCGGTCGTTTCGAGAGTTTAGCCCCGTTTTCCCCGTTTATGCTTCATTTCATGTGGTTCAGCTTCATTTATGTGTGTTGGGTCGGTTGGTTCGGGTTCAGAGTGGTCATGGTGAGCATTGAGGCATTTAGTCTCTCAAGGTAGACTAATAGTTGAGAAAGTCAACTGAGAGTTGACTTATTGGTGAACGACCTCTGAATGCGGATTTTATGGCTCGGATGGTTTCGTTAGGTGATTTGGGACTTAGGAGTGTGTTCGGAATGGAGTTTTGATGTCCGGTGTAGAATTAGGCTTGAATTGGCGAAAGTTAGTTTTTGGCGATTTCCGGTCGGCAGTGGAAAATAGGCTATCAGGGTCGGAATGGAATTCTGGAAGATGGAACAGGTCCATAATGTCATTTTGGATGTGTGCAAAATTTCAGGTCAATCGGAGGTGTTTTGGTTGGTTTCGACGTCATTGGCGAAATTTGGAAGTTTCAAAGTTCATAGGCTTGAATGTGATGTAATTTTGGTGTTTTTATGTTGTTTTTGGTGTTTCGAAGGCTCGACTAAGTTTGAATAATGCTATGGGGTGTGTTGGTATGTTTGGTAGGGGCCCCGAGGAGCTCGGGATTGATTTCGGATGGTTGGCGGAGTTTTGAACATGGAAAACTTGCAGCAAATGGCTGCAGGTGTAAGTTTCTGGTGTTGGCCGCCCTGCGGATCGGTAGCCGCAGGTGCAAAAGTCCATGCGCAGGTGCGAAGGGAGTCTAGGCAGGAGGATTCTGTAGGTGCGAAGAGTTGGCCACACCTGCGAAGCCACAGGTGTAGAGAAATGGTCGTAGGTGCGAGATTTGGTCTGTTAGGGGGATTGCATAAGTGCGCACTTGAGACCGCATGTGCGATTAAAGGTCTGCAAGTGCGGAATTTCTCTGTAGAACAGTACAAAAGAGGCCTCCGTGCAATTTTATTCATTTAACCATTGTTGCATGCAGTTGGAGCTCATCTGAAGGAAATTTGAAGAGAGAATTCGTGGGTCTTCAGTGGAGGTATGTTCCCGAGTTATTAAAGTCGTTTCTATGTTATTTTGTTCGGATTAGGCTTTTATTTGAAGGATTAAAGTAAGAAAAAGTTTGGAAAATGGGAGGAAAGATTTGGGAATTTCTTTTAGCAGCTTTAGTGGGAAACGGTGGTCCGATTTTGATGTTCATGGTGAGTACGGTATCGTGGGAGGATAAGGGTTCTTATGATGTAAATTTTAGCGGATTTTGAGGCGTGGGCCTGGGTCTCGGGTTTGGCCCAATTTCGATATTCTTGTATAATTTGATAGTTTTCGATTGGGTTGTGTTCTTTTAGTATATATTGATGATGTTAAAATGGGTTTGGCTAGATTTGGAGCAATCAGGAGTCAATTCGAGGGGAATGAGCATAGCGGACTAGTATTGTGGCTCAGTAGAGGTAAGTAATGGTTATAAATCTTGCCCTGAGGGTATGAAACCTCGGACATCA
This sequence comes from Nicotiana knightiana, assembly GCA_005239525.1. Taxonomy (NCBI): domain Eukaryota; kingdom Viridiplantae; phylum Streptophyta; class Magnoliopsida; order Solanales; family Solanaceae; genus Nicotiana; species Nicotiana knightiana. The sequence continues at coordinate 15,737 of ML431553.1, forward strand.
TATTTCTCACTGATTTTAGAATGGCGCACATGTCGGATGACGAGTATGTGGTGCGCACTAATTTTTTGATTGGACTTGGTCCTCTCTGCGGCAACTATTGAGTTGCGTATTTTACTCTAAACTATATGTTAAATTGTGTTCTAAAGATTTCTTAAATATTTGGGCTATAAGCCATGTTTGGGGCCTCGTGCCGACTTGTTTAGACCCTTTGGGGGCTTTTTACTGCTGTTTTCCTCATTGATTATTGATGGTTTCACTCAATCACATTGTGCTTACTGTTTTTGAAACTCAGCCTGATTTACACTACTTTGAGATTTAAAATGATGTTTTGGGTCGAGTACCCCGTTTTACTGATTCGCCCGAGGGGCTTTTGAGAGGTTCTGCTGAGTGAAGCCGAGGGCCTGATTGTGAGGATATGATACGCCACGAGGTGGCTTGATATTAGCGCTTGGGCTGAAGGAACCCCTCTGTAGTCTGCACACACCCCCAGTGAGCGCACCTAGTGCCGAGTGCCGAGTGCCGAGTGTCGAGTGCCGAGTGCCGAGTGATTGGGATGCATGAGTGACTATGAGGTATGCCCGAGGGGCTGATTATGATTGATGGTGAGGTATGCCCGAGGGGATGATTATGAGTGACTGTGAGGCATGCCCGAGGGGCTGATTATGATACATGTTTTTGCCCGAGGGCCTACTTATGATTTTACCACTTTCACTCTGAACTTATGAAATATGTTTTGCCCGAGGGGACTCTTTATGATTTATTTCATTTTCATACTAAATCTTTCGGTTGAAGTTGTTGAAAATATATATTTTTCAAAGGATTTTTCTGAAGTTGATTTTAAGGCATGATGATTTCATATATCTATGATATACTATTGGAAAGAAAGGTTGTGCATATTGTGAATTGATGACATTCATTTTATGTGTTTCTTGCTGCTCAGACCTGATTTAATTTCATTACTACTGAGCTGGTGTACTCACATTACTCCCTGCACCTTGTGTGCAGATCCAGGTGTTAGGGCAGGGTGAGCTGTCCATCTGTTCCAGAGATTCTCGGAGGTTTGCGAGGTAGTTGCATGTGTCCGCAGCCCAGCTCTCTCTCCTGCTTAGTATTGTAGAATTTATTTTCTTCTGAATTGTATATTTTATGTAGATGCTCATGACCAGTGACTCCTGGTTCTCGGGTGGTTGTATTTAATATTCAGTATAGCTTTAACTGTTTTATAAATGTTTAAAAAAAACCTTTATGGGTTATCAGTATAGTAAAGATGTAAAATAAAAGCTTATTATGATTTGAGTGTATTTTTGGCTGGCGTAGTTCCACGATAGGCGCCATCACGAATGGCTTAGATTTGGGGTCGTGACACCAACCATACTAGTTTCACTCAAATCCGACTCTGAATCGATGTTTAAAACTCAAAAATTTATTTCATAAATTTTTTGACAAAAAATCCCCAAGTTTTACTTTGAAATCATCAATCAAATGTCATAAACAAAGATGAATTCATAAAATATAAGAAAAATCGAGTATAGAACACTTACCCCACTCCATATGGTGAAAATCGCCTCCTAATATTACCCAAATCGAAGCTCCCCAACTCAAAATATGACCAAATGAATAAACCTTCTATATTAAGTATGCGAGCACCACAATACAAATGAAGCATCTGTAAATCAAAACACAAGGCGCCTTCTGAAATGCACAATCTTCTCAAGCAATACTAAGTAAATGTAGAAACAGGAACCTTTGTTGAATATGATGAAGACATCTTAACCCTAGATTATATGTAGAAACACAAACCTTGCTCTGATACCAATTATTGTGGAAGATTGTGGGTTAGCTATAACACAATCACACACAAAGCAAATAGAGAAGAAAATTCAACACAAGGATTTAACGAGGATCGACTAAGCCTAATCCTCAGGGCAGAAGAAAATATAGTTTTCTACGATGAATGAGAAGAAAAGCACAATACAATTGATGTTTTAACTTAAATACCACGCAGGGGGGGGGGTGTGATTTGTGTGGTTCCCGATTTTTCTCCTAAAATGATTATAGAAGGACCTGTTTCTTCTATGTGTTCCTTAACCTACTATTGCTGAAATAGTTAATGCGGAAAGTAAAGAACACAAGTATTTTACGTGAAAAACACCCGGATCAAAAGGTGAAAAAACCACAACCTACTTCTTAATAGGATTTTCCCAAACTGTCCAAGAAATCAATGAGCCAAAAACTGCATTTACAAACCACTTTTGTAAACCTAGGACTGACTCTAATCCTTTGTAGCAAACAACCTCTAACTCTTGCGACAACTTCAAGTTAACTCTAACTTGAATATTCTGAATACTTATTACAATTGCTTCTAGATAAAGCTGAAATATACAATATGAAAACATCTACTACAATTGAACTAGAATAAAAGATAGACACTTGGAGCCGGTTCTTCTATCTGGTTCATGTAGCTTCAGGTTTGCACACATGAATCACACACGAATTGCTTGCAAACTATTTTGCTATTTTGCTCTCAATTCACGTTTAACTTCTGCGTTTGTGCATTCCCTGTAAAGTGAGAACATCCTGCAATTTTTAGAGTTAGTAGAATAGAAAACAACTAGAGTTCTGTCACAACCCAAATTCCCAACCTGCGGGATCGTGATGGTGCCTAATATAATACTTGCTAGGCAAGACAATGTTAGAAATTAATTAACCATTTTCTTTCTAATATTTACTTAAACGCAATAAAAAAATATAAAATAAGCTAAATCCAATTATTTCCAACGAATAAGTTCATGAATAGTAATAATAAATAATTAAGCCGAACCACGAACTAAATATATAACTATGAGACTACCCAGGGTCTGGTGTCACGATTCACAAACCACTAAGAATACTACAAATAATGGGCTGAAAGAATTATGTACCTGTTTTGAATGTACTAAAACAGTGTCTATTAAATTAAGGGAAGATTCCAGAATCTACGGACGCCAGCAGATCTACCTTGTCTCTCCGAGTATATGATGACAGCTACTAAAATCTCCTAACTTTGACCGGTACCTAGATCTGCACAAAAGAGTTGCAGAGTGTATTATTAGTACAACCGATCCCATGTACTGAGTAAGTGCTGAGCCTAACCACGACAAAGTAGTGACGAGGCTACGGCGGTGCATTAATTTATAACTTGTAAATAATATATAATAAAGTAAGAAGGAAAAAATTCTAAAATAAAAAAACAATAAATGTAGCAACAATTAGAATAACTCAGCTACCTTATCCAGGTATCAGCTATAAACAAATCTCACATAAGTTTCCAAATTACCAAACTTTGACTTTAAAAATAAAAGTAAGTGCAAAATATGAAAAGTAGTAAAGTAAAACAGTATGTTTTCAAATCATTGATTTTGAAAATCAATAAAACATAAGTGTCCTCCTTTATCGCTCCTTGTTGCGGCGTTCAACCCGTTCCCACCTGTCCACCCTTATTGCTCCTTCCTATATATATCACCCTTATTGCTCTTGTTGCGGCGTGTAACTTGATCCCACCTGTCCACCCTTATCACTCCTTGTTGCGGCGTGCAACCCACTCCCACTAGACATATCATATCACTTTATTTATGAAAAGTTTCACAATTCAGGCCAAAGCCCTTCACAATATTTTTGTCTCAACAATTATAAACAGAATTATGTACAACTCATAAACTTCATCAATTATCATTTCACAATGAGACCAATCGGCATATATATAATCAAATACTGTCAACCAGGTCATCTTTTTTATGTATCACAATGAAACCAAGGGAACAACCAACACTTCCAAATACTTGAAACAATATCTAACATCAAATTACCGAAACCAAGTAATCATGGAGACATCAATGATCATAAAACAATTAAGCCATGAATCACATAAATTGAAAACGGAAAAAGGGATCATGTTCAACAACCAAATTGGTGGTGTATAGATACTCGTCACCTCACCTATACACCACACACATGCAAATTCACATAGCAATTAAGTGTGAATTCCTATTCCCTCAAGTCAAGGTTAAACCAAACGCTTACCTCAATCTCGCAAGCAATCACTGCTCTAGCATGACCTTTCCTTTAGAATTTGCCTTTAACCCGCTCGAACCTAATCACAACTGCTTAAATATCATTGATTATTGCTTAAAGGAATAAACTTTAATGAAACTCTATGGTTTTCCTATGTTTTCTTATCAAAAAACAAAAATTGACCCCGGGCCCGCTTGGTCTAAACTCGAGGTTCGGACCAAAACCCGTTCACCCAATCTCCCTTAAGCCCGGATATGCAATTAGTTTTGGAATCCGACCTCAATTCGAGGTCTAAATCCCCAAATTTTGAAATTCCCAAGTTCTACCCAAAAATCCAAATTTTTACCATGAAAACTCTAGATTTTTTGTTGAAATTTTGTTAAAAGTTGTTAAGGAATGAAAGGAATTAGTTAGAGATCTTACCAATGATGTGGAGAAGTTTGGGTCTTTGGTAAATCGCCTATGGAGGTTTAGAGTTTGAGAGAATTGAAAAAAAAGTGAAAAACCTGTCAAAAATCTGATATAACAGGTTGTGGGTCTCGCATTTGCGAACCCTGGGATTTCTGGGGGTTTTCGCAAATGCGATAAAAATGTCTCATTTGCGACAAGGTGGAATTTTGCAATTGCGATCCTAAATCTCGCATTTGCAAGATCTGGGACTGGCCCAGGACTTTGCAAATGCGAAGCCTGATCTCGCAAATGCGAGATCAGAGGCCTGCAAAACCATATTTCAGCTGTTAGGTATTTTTCTAAGTTTACACAGTCCGTAGCATACCCGAAACTCACCCGAGCCCTCGCGGATCCAAACCAAACATGCACGCAAGTCTAAAAATATCATACGGACTTTCTTGTGCGACAAAATAATGAAAATAACATCAAAACTCACAAATTTAGCCTCAAAACTCAAGATTTCCTCAAGAACACTCAAATTCCTATGTTTTCAACCGGACCTCCGAATAATGTCAAACCAACTCTGATTCTCATCAAATGTCATAGATATGACTAGAATATCATAAAAAAATTGTTCCGGGCTTCGAAACCAAAATACAGGCCTGATACCCACAATTTCACATATCATTTCATTTCTTTATTTCTTGTAATAACTAGCTGAACAATTTTCTTAAAAAAATATTTTCTAAGGCCAGGGACCTCGGAATTCAATTCCGGGCATACGCCCAAGTCCCATATTTTAATGCAGACCTCCCGGGATTGTCGGAACACATATCCATGTCTGTTTACTAAAATATTGACCAAAGTCAACTAAAACCAAAATTTTAACTCTAGAAATTACTATTTCTCATATTTTCAAATAAAAGCTTTCAGGTTTCACGCCCAGACAGCACACGCAAATCGAGGTAAATAAAATTAATCTTTTTAAGGCTAAAAATCCTGGAATAGTTTAATTTATAAAATGCCCCTTTGGGTCATCACAAGTTCTAATGCTTCTCTTGCTCGGTGGAAGAGTTCTAGTTGATCTCAACTTCTAACTCCTTCCTTATCTTGGATAGTGTTCTCTTTGATTAAGGAGTCCTTCTCCTTATCAAGTATGCAACATTTTCGATCATGAGATATCAATTATACCAAATTAAGCTTATCTCCTTCACGTGCATCCCACATACTCGAATCGGCCCGTGTCTATGTACATAAGGGATGAACCTGGTTTATGCCTGAGCTTGGGCATAAATCTTCCTTTGTCAATTTTCAAAACTAATCTTCACTTGGGCCAACAACAATCTATAGAAACCCCTAGTACAACCCCTATAAGAGAAAAGTTTTCCAGTTTGACAAGGACAATAGCTTTTCCTTTACCAAATCTATTAGGACAATGGGTTTCCTAAAAATACAAGAAAATAATTCAAGACACAAATAACACTATCGTTATATTAATGAACCTTAGCTGTCATTATATTAATTACAAGTATTTATTAATTTCCATATATATAGATATTTGTAGGGATTTGTTGCTATGATAATTGGCTGATTTTCATCTATATACAAAGAGTACTATTTATATACGTCCCTCTCGTTACTAGGCATAAATTATTACATTGAATCACAATTTATAATATTGAAGTAGTGTACTGCCTGTCCGTGTAGCTTTGTTACACGACTTAGCAGAGTGTTTTATTTTCTATTAGTATATCTTTCTGAATGTAACTTGTCAAGTTATGTTAATTCTATATTGGTACACCACTGTTTGTCAAAGTATAGTATTCACATATACTGGAGAAATGAACTTAAATCAATAATACTTAACTTCATGGAATTAATACAAAGGCTATTGCATAATAAACGTATAACACTCAAGAGAGCACAACTGATACGATACAAATCGTTAAGAATCACTCAAAAGATAAAAACAACAACAGAGAAAAAGGGAAGAAAAAAAAATATAAAATCAGACGGCAGAGACCATAGGGTAAGACGGGAAAATGTTGGAAGCTGCAAAATCAGTTGGATGGAGGAGTTGCAAGTGTAGGAATGGTAGGAAGTGACGGCATTTTGGGAAGAGGGATATTGGCAGGCATTGGTGGTAGAGTCATCTTTGGTACAGAAGGCAATGTAGGCAAAGAAGGCAATGGTGTTGCTGTTGGAAGCGTTGGCAATGGTGGCAATGTGGCTGCTGTTGGCAAATTTGGAATTTTAGGCAATTGTGGCATTGTTGGCTGAGGCAATGACGGTATTGTAGGCAAGTTCGGAAGTTGAAGTAGGCCGCGAGCAGCATGTGTTGTACTGATGCTTGATAAGGACAGTAATGCTATGATCAAGAAAAGGATTGAGGAGTTGCAACTGGAAGGAGCCATTGTTAATAGAAGTATGTGTGTTTTGACTTAGTTTGCTAGATTGCTTTGTGTTCCAACCTAATTCAGTTGTGTTTTGTTTGATCATCTCTAAAGGGTATATATAGGGAAAATTCTTGAGGGTCTATGAGGATTTGGTGAGATGTTGCATATGCTCTAAATTCTAAAATTCTATTGTTAGTTAACCTTCTCAAATGTTGGTTTGAGAAAAATGTACCAGCTTTCAAGTCAAGAAGTTTTCTGAAAAAGTAGTTATGTATAGATGAAATTTGGATCAACCATATTTGGTTGACTATTTATACAACACTAATTGATGAAATCATTTATTTATAAGTTTAAACTAATACTTGTATATTGGTTGGCACTATGGAAATGTTTGCTTGCCTAATGATAGTCAAATGACTAATCAGCTGAACAATATTGTGAAGTCTAACAGTTTTCCACGTGTAATGTTGAACTTGGAAGTATTAATATGCTTGTTAGAAAGTTAAAACTAGTAATACTAAACTCTTAAGTATTCTTCCTACTAGATTAAGCAAATCTCTGTGTTCTTTACCTAATATGAAGTAAAAATTACGGTTCGTCTCAAATATTCACTTGTAACATATTATATTTTAATGCATTGACATATTTTTTCTACCGCCTTTACATTCTCATAATGATGGTGTTTTTCCAAACTCAAACTTTATTATTTAACATAACTTGAACTAGCCATCTATTAGAATGTATTATTATGATGAAAATTAATGAATTTAGATATATCACATTTGAACATCTTCTCGATATTGCTATCATGCTCCTGTGATCTCCTCAATGTAATTCCTTTCTTTAAACAAGGGGAACCAAGTTTGGGGGAGCAGGGGGTGATTTACTCCTTTTTATTGACAACAATTAGTACAAATTTGAGTACGTCTCATGTTTTAACTTCAATACCACACAAGAGGGGGTGATTTGTATGGTGTCCAATTTTTCGTTTAAACTAATTGTGGAAGGATATGGTTCTTCTAAGTATTCCTTAACCTACTATTATTGAAATAGTAAATGCAGAAAGTAAAGAACACAAGTATTTTACGTGGAAAACACCTGGCTCAAAAAGGAAAAAAAACCACGACCTACTTCTCAGTAGGATTTTCCCAAACTCTCCACTATATCACTGACCCAAAAACTGCATTTACAAAATACTTTTGTAAACCTAGGATCCCGTTGTGGCAAACAACCTCTAACTGTTGCGACAACTTCAAGTTAACTCTAAGTTGAATACTCTGAGGACCTATTACAATTGCCTCTAGATAAAGCGAAAATGCACAATATGAAAACACCTACTACAATTGAAAGAATAAAAGGCAGACACTTGGAGCTGGTTCTTCTATCTGGTTCATGTAGCTTCAGGTTTGCACAGTTGAATCACACACGAATTGCTTGCAAATTGTCTTGCTATTTTGCACTCCATTCACATTTAACTTCTGCATTTGTGCATTCCCTGTAAAGTGAGAACATCCTACAATTTATAGAGTTAGTAGAATAGAAAACAACTAGAGTTATAATGCTTCTCTTCCTCGGTGGAAGAGTTCTAGTGGATCTCAACTTCTAACTCCTCCCTTATCTTGGATAGTATTCTTTTTGAGTAAGGAGTCCTTCTCCTTGTCAATTATGCAACCTTTTTTATTAGGAGATATCATTTATACCAAGTTAAGCTTATCTCCTTCATGTGCATCTCACATGCTTGAATCTACCCGTGTCTATGCACAAAAGGGATGGACCTGGTTCATGCCTGAGTTTCCTTTGTCAATCTTCAAAACAAACCTTCACTTGGGCCAACAAATTTCCCCTTTTTGATGATAACAAACTATGTGCTTTTCATAAGCTTAGGCCCCGTTTTAACTTAGCTCAACATCAACATAATGTGAGAAATATTTTCCCTTTTTATCACTTATCATCAAGGACCGGATACATATTATAAACATCATTGTTCAAAGTGTAAAGCCCAACCTTATTCCCCCTTTTGGCATCAACGAAAAGTTGCATAAATATGTAAGATGACCAGATTTTAAAACTTACTCATGGCCACTGGGCTACTTCAAATGCAATCATGGATTAATCATCATAGATAAAGATAAGAATTTTAACCATCAAAGAAATATAAATAAATAGTTATAGAAAAAGACAATGAATTTCATTGATGATTTATAAGATTCTACCACAAAGCAAAAGAAGAAATAAAAACACTGGAAACATGAGCAAGAACAATAAAAAATCCCGAACTGGGTCACTGGTTGATCTAGACTAGGCTAGGAGGCTCAAGGCTGGGAAAGACCGAGTGCTTGGTTTTTGGCTTGGAGGAGTTTCAACATATCCTCAAGAATGCCGTCATTCTTCTCCTTTTCTCTTTCCAGCTTAGATCTGGGAGTATCTCTCTTAGTCTCCACCTCAGCCAACCTTTTCTTCAGCCTCGCAATCGCAACATCCTTATCCCCACTTTATTGCACCAAGACTCGGACCTTGCTATTCACTGGTACCTTCTTGGATGGACTAGGTTCTTTAGGAGTGGCAGGGACTTCATAGTCACAAGAAAGCAAAGTATTTTCCCCAAAATGATCCTTGCTTGTACCAACCTCCCACTTCTTCATAGGTACGTTGAAATGTGCAACCACAACCGTGAGAATGAAGCCACAGGGAATGTCATGAGTCTTGGTGCCATTTATAACTCTATCAAGAAGCTGGATAATAAATCCAGGCCAATTAATCCGCCTCTCACTATCCAAGCACTCCATCAGGACCAAGTCCATGAAGTTTGCAATGTGCCTCCTTTCTTGCCTTGGCAGAAAACATTTGTTGACAAATTCGAACAACACATGGTGGGGTGGCTTCATCTCACTCTTGTACACAGCCTTGGGCTCAATTTCCTCCTCTTTGTCACTTAATTTTCTAGTAATGGCGAGGGAAATAGGAAGATTTTCTAGGCTTGGACACTTGTGCTTTGTATATTCATTGTACCCCTCAGCAGGTACACCCAGAATTTCTCCCAACACCTTCACATCGAAAGAGACTTGCACTCCTTTCACAATACTGGTAACCCTTCCATTTTTCACCTCAGCATTTTCCATAAACACAACAATTTCCTTCCTGGCCAACCTGTCATCCATCTGAAGGACCATGTCCTTCCAGCCTTGCAACTCCAACTTCTCCAATAGCAGCACAATTCCTTGCTCCTCCAAGTCCTTGAGGAGTCTTCCCTTGAAGATTGTCCTCTTTCCAAACTTGGCCATCTTGTCTTTCTCAGTGTCAGAATCATTTTCTTCCTCTCCACTCCATTATTCTTGCACAAAGGACTACACTGAAAACAATGTCAGCTCTACTTGTAGTGAGATACAACAATGAGCCAATAATTCCCCTATACAACTTCTGATAACATATGAACCAGTTTCATCTATATCCAACTTTATAGTTGTTTCAATAGGAGTGTCAATTTCGTTGGAATATTCCATTTTGAATCTTTTAAGCAACTCTTTTACATACTTCTGCTGATGGATCATAGTTCCATTTGAATTTTGTTTAAATTGTAAGCCTAAAAAGAAATTAAGCTCACTCATCATGCTCATTTCAAATTCACACCCCATTAGTTTAGCAAATTATGTACTTAACTTATCAGTAGTTGCTCTAAAGAGCAGGTGCGGCTCTGGCCACTTGAGATTTCATTTTAGGATGCGGCCAATGTGGCCTGGAGAGTTGAGACGGTTCTTGGGATGGGAGGTCAGGGGTCAAACAAGAGACTTTGCCATTCCTGTAGATTCAGCGGTGCCTCGTCTGGAGGCGGGGATACTCAGAGTAGAGGCCATTCTTCCAGGCCATTTAATTTAGCACTTCAGATGTCCCACGGTGCTTCAGGTTATCGTAGCTCTTACTTGCCTTATTCTGATCAGTTAGCCCCTATCAGAGGACCTCCTCTTTAGAGTTATTACCGTGGTCAGCCAGTTCATCAGGGTGAGCCTCAGTATTAGGATGGTTGTTATGAGTGTGGTGAGTATGGTCACATTCGAAGATCTTCTCTGAATTTTTTGGGTAATCAACCTCAGTACCAGAATTCTCATGCTATAGTTCCTGCACCAGCTGCAGCACCACCTGCCCCACCAGCCAGGGGTAGGGGTCAGGTAGTCAGGGGTGGAGGTCAGAATGTTAGATGTGGAGTTCAGCATGCTAGAGGTGGAGGCCAGCCCGCTAGAGGTGGCGGCCAACTCGTTAGAGGTGGTGGACCACCTATGAGGGGTCCTCCTGGTGATGCAGTTCAGGGTGGTGGGGCCCAACCCCGATTATATGCATTTCCATCCAAACCCGAGGCATAGTCATTATTGAGGGTCTTGAAACTAGTGTAGACCTATTGCTTCTTGAAATGTTCGATCTTGATGTCATATTGGGCATGGATTGGTTGTCACCTTATTATGCCATCTTGGACTGTCATGCTAAGACAGTTACTTTAGCTTTGCTGGGATTACTTCGGTTAGAATGGAAAAGGACTCCTGGTCATTCGCCTAGCAGAGTGATTTCTTATGCCAAGGATCGTCGCATGGTTGAGAAAGGATTTTTGGCTTATTTGGCTCATATCTGTGATTTTGATGCCGAGGTTTCTGCAATAGAGTCAGTGCCTATTTTTCGGGAGTTCCCCGAAGTGTTTCCTGCAGACCTGTCGGGGATGCCATCCGAAAGGGACATCGATTTTTTTAATGATGTTGCTTCGGGCACTCAACCCATTTCTACTCCTCCATATCAAATGGCCCTACCCGAATTGAAAGAATTGAAAGAACAGTTGCAAGACCTGCTCGATAAGGGTTTCGTCAGGCCTAGTGTCTCGCCCTGGGGTGCACCGATTTTGTTCGTAAAGAAGAAAGATGTATCGATGAGGATGTGTATAGATTACCAACAGTTGAATAAAGTTACTATAAAAATAAGTATACATTACCGAGAATTGATGATTTATTTGATCAACTTCAGGGTGCCATTCTGTTTTTGAAAATTGATCTGAGATCGAGCTACCATTAGTTGAAGATTAGGGCGTCTGAGGTTCCTAAAATAGCCTTTCGGACAAGGTATGGGCACTATGAATTTTTGGTGATGTCTTTTAGTTTGACTAATGCCCCAACAGCCTTTATGGATTTGATGAATCGAGTTTTCAAGCCTTATCTAGATTCCTTTGTAATCATGTTCATTGATGATATTCTTATATAATCGCGCAGTCGGGATGAGCATGGACATCACCTCCGTATAGCAGTCCAGACTTTGAGGTATAATCAGTTGTATGCAAAATTTTCAAAGTATGAATTTTGGTTAGATTCAGTGGCTTTCTTGGGTCACATCGTATCAGCAGATGGTATTCAGGTAGATTCTAAGAAGATAGAGGCAGTCAAGAACTAGATTAGACCCACTTCAGCCATGGAAATGAGGAGCTTCTTGGGTTTGGCGGGATACTACCGTCGTTTTGTGGAGGGGTTATCGTCTATAGGAGCCCCGATGACGAGACTGACTTAGAAGGGTGCCCCATTTAAATGGTTGGATGAGTGTGAGGCGAGCTTCCAGAAGCTCAAGACAGCCTGGACTTCAACACCGGTATTGGTGTTACCATCAGGTTCATGATCTTTCACGGTATATTGTGATGCTTCCCGTGTTGGGCTTGGAGTAGTATTGATGCAGGATGGCAGGGTGATACAATATGCATCTCGGCAGTTAAAGATTCATGAAAAGAATTATCCTGTCCATGACTTAGAGTTGACATCCATTGTTCATGCATTGAAAATATGGAGGCACTATCTTTATGGCGTGCCATGTGAGGTTTACACGGATCATAGTAGCCTCCAGTACTTGTTCAAGCAAAAATATTTTAATTTGAGACAGAGGAGATGGTTAGAGTTATTGAGAGATTATGACGTCACTATATTGTATCATCCAGGAAAGGCCAATGTGGTGGCCGATGCATTGAGTAGGAAAGCAGTAAGTATGGGCAGCCTTGCATGTATTCCAATTGGTGAGAGACCGTTAGCTTCATATATTCAAACGTTGGCTAATCAATTCGTGCGGTTGGATATTACGCCCAGTCATGTTCTAGATTGTACAATTGCTCGTTCTTCCTTATTCGAGCGTATCAGAGACCGGCAAGATGATGAGCCGCACTTGATGGTCCTTAGGGACACCGTTCGGCAAGGTGGTGCCAAGAAGGTTACAGTTAGAGATGATGGTGTTTTGAGGATGCATGGTCGTATATGTGTTCCTAATGTTGATGGCCTTCATGAGTTGATTCTTGAAGAAGCTCACAGTTCTAAGTATTCTATTAACTCGGGTGCTGCAAAGATCTACCAGGACCTGCGACATCACTATTGGTGGAGAAGGATGAAAAAGGATATTGTTGCTTATGTGGCTCGTTGTTTGAATTGTGACTGATTTGGAAGAATGTTTCTCAACTAGGAGCTTTAATTTGAAAGAGTTGTCCGAGTTTGACTTTATAGTATTTGAAATCGGATCGAAATTTTGATGGTTCTATTAGCTCCGTTGGGTGAGTTTTGACTTAGGAGCGTGTACGGATTGTGATTTGGAGGTTCAAAGTTGAATTTGGCTCGAAATGGCAAAAGTTGGACTTTTAGAAAAGTTTGACCGAGAGTGGAATTTTTTATATCGGAGACAAATTTCAATTTTGGAAGTTGGAGCAGGACCGTAATGTCAAATGTAAATTGTGTGCAAAATTAGAGGTCAATCGGACGTTATTTGATGGGTTTCGACATCGGCTGTGGAAGTTTGAAGATTGAAGTTCATTGATTTTTGGATTGAGGTGTGATTCGTTGTTTCGATGTTGTTATGTGTGTTTTGAGGCCTCGAGTAAGTCTGTTATCATGACTCCAAAACTACCTCGGCCGTGATGGCGCCTATCACGATACTAGGCCAACCAAAAGAATATTTAACACAAGGAATCTTTCATTTATACCATTTCTAAACTGATACCTCATAAAAATTTCATTTAAGCATTTTAAACAGACGATGATGTACCGAATAATAAATACAACCTAAAATCCCGGAGTCACTAGTCATAAGCATCTAAGGGTAATACAGGTCTGGAAAGAGACATAAACACTACAATATCAAGAAGGAGAAGGCAAAGGCTGCGGACGCGTGCATCTACCTTGCAAATCTCTGTGAGATCTCTGGTACAATAATCAACTCTCAGTAAGCCCTAGCACCTGAATCTGCACACAAGGTGCAGGGAGTAATATGAGTACGCCAACTAAGTAAGTAATAATGTAAATAAAGACTGAGCAGTGAGAAACATATAAGTCCATGTCATGAAATCACAGTAAGTACAGTTTGCCTTCAAAACAATGTACGAATCAAATCATCTTGCTTCAAAGCAGATTTTTTAGTGAAATCATCGGAAGATAAATTTCCAACAGTTCCCAAAAGTGTTTCAATGAAATTTAGAGTAAAAGTGATAAAAGTCATAAACGGCTCCTCGGGCAAAAACATGTATCATAAACTGCCCCTCGGACATAACATCACTCAGTACCATCCCCGCGGGCAACAACATGAATCAAGAACAGCCTCTCAGGAAAAATCACATCACTCACTCAGGGTACACGCACTCACTGGGGGGGTGTACAGACTCTGGAGGGGCTCCTACAACCCAAGCTCTATAACAAGCCATCTGGTGGCATAATAAATGAGGCCATCGGCCTCACACAATCATGAATCAGTAAAATGATGCGGCGCGCAACCCGATCCCATATCATATCCTCATAAATCACTCCTCCAACCTCACTCAGTTAGAAATCTCTCAAGCAACTCGGGCTATCAGTAAAACGGGGTGCTCGACCCAAAATATCATTTTTATGCATCAAATAGTGTAAATGAGACTTAGTTTCGAAATCAGTTTAAAATAGCATGACTGAGTACCTATTTGATGTCAAAACAGTGAGGAAATAGTAGTAAAAGCCCCTAAGGGTCCAAATACGGCGTCCAACCCAAAACATGGTAATACCTTCTAAAGAAACAAAAATATCATATAGTTTTCAGTCAAACACGCAACTTAATAGTTGCTACGGGATGTACCAAGTTACAATCCCCAACGGTGCACGCCACACGCTTGTCATCAAGCATGTGCGCCACATCAAAGTAGTGAAACGATGGGAATTCCAGGGTTTCATACCCTCAGGATAAGATTTACAATCATTACTTACCTCAAACCGGCCAAAACCCTAACCCGCGATGCTTTTGCCTCTAGACTCGGCCTCCGATTGCTCCGAATCTAACCAAAACCATATATATATATATATCATCAATATATGCTAGAGGAACAAAGCCCACTCAAAAATAATCAAATTACATAACAAAATCCCAAAATTGTCCAAACCCGACCCCCGGGCCCACATCTCAAAATTCAATAAAAATTAAAAAACTAGAATCCTTATTGACTCACGAGTCTACCCATATCAAATTCATCGAAATCCGACATCAAATGGCAATTCAAATCCACAAAAGAATTTCTCAAGTTCTTCTCCCAATTTTCACCCCAATTTCCCAAATTAAATGATGAAATTCAAGACTAAATCATGGAATTGAACCAAATATGAGTGAAGAACACTTAACCCAATCACTCTACTTAAAATCTCCTCCAATTTTGTCTTCTCCCGAGCTCTCTAATGAATTATAAAGTTATGGCCTAAAACCCTCGTTTTTGAATAAAACATTCTGCCCAGGTGCTTTACTCATTGCGATTGTGGAAATACCCACGCGATCGCAAAGCACATAATAACACTGCCCAAAAATCACTCCTACGCGATTGCTTACAAGACCATGTGATCGCGTGTCAATGCCACTCAACATCACGCGATCGCAACCCCCTACACAGGATCGCACAAAACAAATGCCTCAGCCTCACTCGCTCCCTAATCTTCTACGCGAACAGGAACTTTACCATGCGTTCGCAAAGCATTAAGGCCACTAACCCATGCGATCGCGGACTCCCCCATGCGATCGCGGACTCCCCCATGCGATCGCATAGAAAAACTTTTCCCACAGCCCAACTAAGCCTACGCAATCGCGGACAAGCCCACGCGATCGCATTAAGAAAACTAGAAGCCTTCGCACCAGAAAATCTGCCACTTTCTAAGTCCCAGAATTGGTATGATAACCACCCGAAACACACCCGAAGCCCTCGGGACCTCAACCACACATGCCAACACATCCCATAACCCCATTCAAACTTAATCGATCCTTCGAACCACTAAAAACAAAATCGAATCACCAAATCTACCTCAGATTCAAGCCTAAGAACTTAGAAACCTCAAAATTCCACAAACAACGTCGAAACCTACCAAATTACCTCCGAATGACTTGAAAATTTTCACACACATCCCAAATGACACTAAGAACCTGTTCCAACTTTCGGAATTCCATTCCGACCCTGATAGCCAAATTTTCACTGCCGACCGAAAATCGCCAAAAATTCAATTTTGCCAATTCAAGCCTAATTCTACTTCGGACCTCTGAAAAACATTTCGAGAACACTCATAAGTCCCAAATAACCTAATGATGCTATTTGAGCCATCAAAACCACATTCCAAGATCGTTTACCTAATTTTTAAGTTCCTGTTGACTTTTCCCACTATTAAGCCAACTTAAGAGACTACATGTCTCATTTCTCTCCAGAACCACTCCGAACCCGAGCCAACCGACCCAACACAACATAAATGAGCTAAACAAAAAACAACAAAGAAGGAATGGGGAAAACGGGGCTAAACTCTCAGAACGACCAGTTGGGACATTACATTCTCCCCCTCTTAAACAAACATTCGTCCTCGAATGTGTCTAGAAACATACCTGGAATCACAAATAGGTGAGGGTATCTACTCTGCATCTCCTGCTCGGTCTCCCAGGTGGCCTCCGCCACCAGCTGCCCTCTCCACTGCACCTTCACTGAAGCTATATCCTTAGACCTCAACCTTCTGACCTGACGATCCGAAATGGCTACTAGCTCCACCTCATAAGACATATCACACTCGAGCTGAACACTGCTAAAGTCCAAAACATGAGACGGATCACCAACATACGTCCGGAGCATGGAAACATGAAATACCGGATCCACGCTCGACAAGCTAGGTGGCAGGGCAAGTCTATAAGCCACATATCCAACCCTCTGAAGCACCTCAAAAGGCCCAATGAACCGGGGACTCAACTTGCCCCTTTTCCCAAACCGCATAACACCCTTCATGGGTGATACCTTCAGCAGAACCTTCTCCCCTGTTATGAAAGATACATCCCGAACCTTCCGGTCTGCATAGCTCTTCTGTCTAGACTGCGCCGTGTGAAGTTGGTCCTGAATCAACTTCACCTTATCTAACGCATCCTGCACCAAATTTGTACCCAAGAGTCTAGCCTCACCCAGCTCAAATCAACCGACCGGAGATCTACACCTCCTCCCATATAAAACCTCATATGGAACCATCTCGATACTCGACTAATAGCTATTATTATATGCCAACTCCGCGAGTGGCAGAAACTGGTCCCATGAACCCCCGAAATCAATAACACAAGCGCGCAACATGTCCTCTACTATCTGAATAGTGCGCTCGGATTTCCCGTCCGTCTGAGGATGAAAAGTTGCGCTCAACTCAACCTGAGTACCCAACTCTCTCTGTACAGACCTTCAAACTTGCAACGTGAACTGAGTACCTCTGTCGAAAATGATGGAAACAGGAACGCCATGCAACTGAACAATCTCCCTGATATAAATCTCGGCTAACCGCTTCGAGAAATAAGTAGTACCAACAGGAATGAAGTGCGCGGACTTTGTCAGCCGGTCCACAATAACCCAAATAACATAGAACTTCCTCGAAGTCTGTGGGAGCCCAACTACAAAGTCCATGGTGATCCGCTCCCACTTCTATTCTGGAATATCCAACCTCTGATGTAATCCACCTGGTCTCTAGTGCTCATACTTGACCTGCTGACAGTTGAGACACCGAGCTACAAATCCAACAATGTAATTCTTTATCCGCCTCCACCAATAATGCTGTCTCAGATCCTGATAAATCTTCATGGCACCCGGATGGATGGAATAATGCGAGTTGTGGGCCTTTTCAAGAATCAACTCCCGAAGCCCGTCTACATTGGACACACATATCCGTCCCTACATCCTCATCACACCATCATCACCAATAACTACATCCATGGCATCACCTCACCGGACCCTATACTGAAGAACGAGCAAGTGGGGGTCATCATACTGGCGCTCTCTGATACGGTCATAAAGAGAAGACCTGGAGGCTACACAAGACAATACCTGGGAGGGGGGGGGCTCTGATAAGTCCAACCTCACAAACTGGCCCGCTAAAGCCCAAACAACAAGTGCTAATGGTCTCTCTGCTGCTGGAAGGTATGCTAGACTCCCCAAACTCTCTGCTCTGCGACTTAAGGCATCAACCACTACACTGGCCTTCCCCGGATGGTATAGAATCGTGATATCATAGTCATTGAGAAGCTCCAACCATCTCCTCTAACGAAAATTAAGATCCTTCTGCTTAAACAAATACTGCAGGCTACGGTGATCAGTAAAAACCTCACAATGGACCCCATACAAATAATGACGCCAAATCTTCAAGGCATGAACAATGGTTGCTAGCTCGAGATCATGCACCGGATTATTCTTCTCATGTGTCTTCAACTGGCGCGAGGCGTAGACAATCACCCTACCCTCCTTCATCAATACACAACCAATGCCTATCCTCGAGGCATCACAATACATGGTATAAGAACCTGAAGCTGATGGCAATACTAACACGGGAGCTGAGGTCAAAGCCATCTCGAACTTCTGGAAGCTCTCATCGGAAGATAAATTTCCAACAATTTCCAAAAGCGTTTCAACAAAATTTAGAGTAAAAGTGATAAAAGTCATAAACGGCCCCTCGAAAAAAAACATGTATCATAAACTGCCCCTCAGGCATAACATCACTCAGTACCAGCCCCTCGGGCAACATCACAATCAATCGTATAAGGTCAAATGGAGTGATTCAAGAGCCTAATTTGACTAGAATTTCACAAGAAATCAATTGGAGGCATCAAAATCGAGTTTCAAAATTATTTGGAACAAGAAACGATGCAGAACAGTGTTGAAACAAGAGTTTTGTTAATTTAACATATTTTGAGTTGAGCAGCTCGGAATTGGGCAACTTTTTAGGCGATTTTAACCATATGAATTGGGGTAAGTGTTCTCTACCCGGTTTTGGTTATATTCCATGAATCTATCTTTGATTTTACCTTTTGGTTGATAATTTTTAAAGAGGAAATTGGGGGTTTTAGCCTAATGTTTCATAATATAAATTTTTGAGTTTTGAACATCGATCTGGAGCCGGAATTGAGTGAAACTAGTAGGGTTGGACTCGTAATTGAATGGATTGTCGGATTTTGTGAGTTTTGTCGAGTTCCGAGGCATGGGATCGGGTATGATTTTTTTCCAGATTTGGGATTTGATTTAGGATTCGATCTTTATCATTTGGAATTGTTTTCTTGGGCTTTGTTTGATATATTTGAGTTGCTTTTGGCTAGTTTTGAGCCATTTGAAGGTCACCACGCACATGATAGAATTTTTGGAGCATCGCTTGGCTTGCTCGATATTGTAATTTGCTTGTTCGAGGTAAGTGTCCTGCCTAACTTCGTCGAAAGAATTTTTTCTCCTATTTGACATTGTTTGCTACATGCCGGGGTGATATTTATATGAGATGTCAAGCGTATATGTATATGATGGGGTTAATCATGATTTGGGGTAGATTATGTTATAATTATGTCTTGTAGAACTACGTAACCTTCTTGTTTCATGCCTCACTTGACTTCTAGATATTAAGAACATAGTATTAAATGTTAGAAATCAAGACTTAGCCTATTGTAACTTGATCAAATTTGATGGGATTCTAAGAATACATTGATGCGTCTAATTCGGTCATCCCTATGGGTAATCACTAATACATTTCTGCAGTCGATCTTCTTGAGATACTAGATTCTATACTTGTGTTGTGGATCATTTGTGAGATTTTTGGAAGTATTTGAATAATACAATTCTTGAGGGTTTATTTAACCATTGTTGGCTTGGAAATTTATGATTGAGATTTGGTTGGAATATCTATTAAAAACACTCCCTTTGATGTTATTTATGCTTCTTGCCTTGTTTATCATTGATATACATATGCTTGGTAAGGAAGAGTGTAAATCACGAAGGGTGATGCCGTGCCATTATTTGTACATTATCATTTGAGGGAGAGTGTAAAGCACGAATGGTGATGTCATGCTATGTTATGAGAGTGTAAAACACGAAAGGTGATGTCGTGCCATTTTATCTATACTGTTATGCTTTCATATCATCGTGAGGTCATGGCACGATGGGTGTTTCCATGCAGGCGAGGAGGAGGGACATGCATTATATTGTGATATTTGTTTTCCTGTGTATATATTTATGTCTTTACATTGAGCTGTTATTGTCGCAATCTTATATCTGATGTGACTTGTTGCTATTGTTCTGTCATTTATCTCTATATCAATTGTTATTCTGTCGCGCATATCTTCTACTTGTTTAACTTGCAAATATCATGCCTATTTGTTTGCTTTTATAATTACACTCATGTCGTATCTATTATGTTGCACTTGATACAAGCCTTCCACCATGCTAGTCATTCATGCCTCTACTTATTAACTTGTAAAGATCATGTGGTTCCTTCTTATTTGTTATATCTGTACTTAGGCCTCCATCATGCTAGTTAGTTGAAGTTGATATTCCTTGTTTCCAATTGCTGTCATCAATCACATGCTTTCTACCTAGTGCCCACATGTATATCCTCGTTCATTATAGCTACTTGTGTATTTTCTACTTTGTAATTCCTATTATCTGTATTTCTGTCATTTGGTTGGTTCTGTTATACGTAAATTAGGTAAGGATGAGATAAAAGCATGAAGGGTGTTACCATGCAATTGACTTAATATCTGAGTACATTCCTCATGCTAGGACAGTTAGGAATTGACGGTTGTGTTTTATTGGTTTTATTCTAAGGAAAGGATTGGTCGGGGTATTTGAAGATGCTAGATTGTGATCTCTGTTAATACTCGGTTATTTCTTTGCGTATCTGTTTCATGTATTCATCTCTATTATATCGTAGTATTGCTCTATTATTGATTTACGTTGCATGTTTTATCAGAAAGTATCTTTTAACAAAAAGATAAAGCCTTGTCACTACTTCGATGAGGTTAGACAAAATACTTACCAATACATGGGCTCGGTTGTACTGATACTACACTTCTGTACATTGCGTACAGTTTTTTGGAGCGGAGCTGCTGGTGATGTTGGAGCATGTTCCTAATGTCATGCTGGATATGTGTGCAACATTTCAGGTCAATCGGAAGTGTTTTGGTTGGTTTCGGCATCACTGGCGAAATTTAGAAGTTTCAAAGTTCATAAGCTTGAATTTGGTGTAATTTTGGTGTTTTTGCGTTATTTTTGGTATTTCGAAGGCTCGACTGAGTTTTAATAAGGTTATGGGTTCTGGTGGCGTGTTTGGTTGAGGTCCCGGGGCACTCGGGTGTATTTCGAATGCTTAAACGGGCACTTTTTGGCCTTAAGAAGTCTGATGCTTCTGGTGTTTTAGCAGCAGTGACTCCTTCAATGCGATCGCGTGGACTCATCTGTGATTGCGTAGAGTAAAGGAGTGGGGCAGGCATTTTGTTCTATGCGATCGCGTGGTTAGGATTGTGATCGCATAGGTTGGTCAGGTATAGCAGTGTGATCGTGTAGTGGTTTTGAGCCGCGTGTGTGGGATGGTCTTTTGTTCTATGCGATCGTGTGTGTTGCTGTGCGATCGCGTAGAGTGGTATGGGGTGTGCATCGTGATCGTGTGGCTAGAGCCGCGATTGCACTGAAGGATTTTAATTGATGGGCAGAATGTTTTAAAGACCATTTGTGCGAGAATAGCTCATTTTCCTCAATTATTGAACGCGTTGGAAGCTCTTTTTAGAGCGTTTGAAGAGGAAATTGAAGGGAATCGCTTGGAGGTAAGGTTTCCAACTTCATAACTCGTGTATATGTCATTTTCTAAGTAATTGACTAGAAAAATAGTTGGAATTAAACCCAAATTGGGGAAGAAGGTGTATGGAATTTGGAATTTTCTTTTGAGGATTTGAGTGGGCAATTGTGGTCCGATTTTAGTGTTCTGGGTATGTATAGAATTGTGGGAGGATGAGGATTCTAGTTATGTAAGTTTTATCGAATTTCGATATGTGGGCCCGCGGCTCAGGTTTTGCCGAATTTCGAGATTTTTGTATAAATTTATAGTTTTTGATTGGGTTGTGTTCCTTTAGCGTATATTGATGATGTTAATTAGATTCGGAGCAATCGGGAGCCAATTTGAGGGGCAAGAGCATCGCAGATTAGTATTGTGGCCCGATAGAGGTAAGTAATGGCTATAAATCTTGTCCTGAGGGTATGAAACCCCGGACATCATATTTCTCACTGTTTTAGAATGACTCATATGTCGGATGCTGAGTATCTGGTGCGCACTGATTTTTGGATTGGACTTGGTCCTCTCCGCGGCAACTATTGAGTTGCGTATTTTACTCTAAATCATATATTAAATTGTGTTCTAAAGACTATTGCTATATTTGGGCTATAAGCCATGTTTGGGGCCTCGTGCCGACTTGTTTTAAACCCTTTGGGGGATTTTTACTGCCATTTCCTCACTGTTGATTAATGATTTACACTTAATCATATTGTGATTACTGTTTTCGAAACTCAGCCTTATTTACAATATTTTGAGATATAAAAGGATGTTTTGGGTCGAGTACCCCATTTTTTACTGATACGCCCGAGGGGCTTTTCAGAGAATCGGACTGAGTGAGGCTGAGGGCCTGATTGTGAGGATATGATACGCCACGAGGTGGCTTCATATTAGCGCTTGGGTTGAAGAAGCCCCTCCGGAGTCTCTACACACACCCGATGAGCACAGGTACCTACTGAGTGCTAAGTTTTGAGTGCCGAGTGATGAATGATTGGGAGGCACGAGTGACAGTGAGGTTGCCCGAGGGGCTGATACTGAGTGGATGTGAGGTGCTGAGTGATGTTCTGCACGAGGGGTGATTTATGATTCATTTTTTTCCCGAGGGGCTACTTATGATTTATTTCGTTTTTACACTAAATCCTTCGGTTATTTTTATTTCTGAAATTGTTGGAAGACACATTTTTCAAAGGATTTTATTGAGGTTGGATTTTAAAGCATGTTGATTTCATATATCTATGTATATACTATTGGAAATAAAGACTGTGGATATTGTGAACTGATGATAATGATTTTTATGTGTTTCTTGCCGCTTAGACTTGATTTATTTTCATTACTACCGAGTTGGCGTACTCACATTACTCCCTGCACCCCTGTGTGCAGATCCCGAGCTTTAGCCATCTATTCCGTGCGAAGCCGGTGTTCGGGATATAGAGATAGCTAATCAGCGTCCGCAGCATCTCTATTTTCCCTTCTTTTGTTGTATTTAGCTATTCGTTCTATAATAGTAGACTTGTTGGTATATTTCTTATACGCTCATGACATGTTGACTCCAGATTTTTGGAATGGTTTAGACTATTTAGCTGTTTATTTTGCTTAATAATTCAGTAGTTCTATATACTTTATGTAATGTTTGGAAAATCGTTGGGACTTTGGAAAGAACTATAAATATGTGACTATTGGATAGCCTAGTTCCACGATAGGTGCCATCACAACCAGTTTAGGATTTTGGGTCGTGACAAGTTGGTATCATAACTTAGGTTACATAGGACTCAACGGTCATGAGCATGTTTAGTATAGTCTTGCGGATCTGTACGGATACGTCTGTACTTATCTTCGAGAGGTTGCAGAACCCTTAGGAACAATCTCATTTTCTTGAAATCTGTCGTGCCATTTTGTTGATTCTGGAAATCTAAACTTCTGTTGTTTCCATGTCTCACAGATAGTGAGGACTCGCGCTACCGATCACGATGATCAGCCACCAGCAAGACCAGCGAGAGGTCGAGGCCGTGGTAGAGGTAGAGGACCATCCCGTGCAGTAGCCAGGGCAGTGCTAGTTGATCCCCCTACTGTTCAGGCTCAGATTCCCGCCATAGATACTTCAACGGGGCAGGCTTAGGCACCGGTAGTGCCTATTGTTATTCCAGGTCTTCAGGAGACCTTTTTCTCAGATCTTTACGGTGTGTACCACCCTTGCTCAAGCATTTCTCGCTACTTCTCAAGTCGGGGGAGGAAATCAGACTCCAGTTGCCCGGACGCCTGAGCAAGGTACTCAGGGCCATCAGATACCGAGGGCGAATCCAGCCCAGCCAGTTGCTCCAATTCGGGACTTTGTGGTTCCGGCTATGCCAGAGGACGAGCAACGTAGACTGGAGAGATTTAGCATATTACAGCCTCCAACATTCAGTGTTGCTGAGGGCGAGGATGCCCAGAGTTTTCTGGATAAGTGTTAGACGATGCTGCGTACTGTTGTGATTTGGATTTGTTTGGAATATCCATTAAAAACACTCCCCTTGATGTTATTTATGCTTCCTGCCTTGTTTGTCATTGATATACATATGTTTAGTAAGGAAGAGTGTAAAGCACGAAGGGTGATGCCGTGCCATTATTTTTACATTACCATGTGAGGGAGAGTGTAAAGAACGAAGGGTGATGCCATGCCATATTATTGAGAGTAAAAGCACGAAGGGTGATGCTGTGCCACGTTATGTGAGTGTAAAGCACGAAGGTGATGCTGTGCTGTGTTATGAAAGTGTAAAGCACGAAGGGTGATGCAGTGACATTTTATCTATACTGTTATTCTTTTATATCATCGTGAGGTCATGTCACGGTGGGTGTTTCCATGCAAGCGAGGATGAGAGACAAGCGCTATATTGTGATATATGTTTTTTCGTGTATATATTTATGTCTTTACCTTGAGCTGTTATTGCCGCAATCTCATATCTTATGTGACTTGTTGCTATTGTTCTGTCATTTATCTCTATATCAATTGTTGTTGTGTTGCTCATATCTTCTACCTTTTTAACTTGCAAATAGCATGCCTATTTTCCTGCTTTTATAATTACACTCGTGTCGTATCTATTCTATTGCACTTGGTACAAGCCTTCCACCATGCTAGTCATTCATGCCCCTACTTGTTAACTTGTAAAGATCATGTGCTTCCTTCTTATTTGTTATAGTTGTACGTAGACCTCCATCATACTAGTTAGTTGAAGTTGATATTTCTTGTTTCCAATTGCTGTCATCACTCACATGCTTTTCGCCTAGTCTTTTACTGTTGCCCACATGTATATCCTCGTTCTTTGTAGCTACTTGTGTATTTTCTACTTTGTAATTCCTATTATCGGTATTTCTGTCATTTGGTTGGTTCTGTTATACTTTAGTTGAATGAGGATGAGATAAAATCACGAAAGGTGTTGCCGTGCAATTGACTTGATATCTGAGTACCTTCCTCATGCTAGGAAAGTTAAGAATTGACAGTTGCGATTTATTGGTTTCATTCTAAGGAAAGGATTGGTCGGGGTATTTGAAGATGCCAGATTGTGATCTCTGTTAATACTCGTTTATTTCTTTGCGTATCTGTTTCATGTATTCATCTTTATTATATCGTAGTATAGCTGTATTACTGATTTACGGTGCATGTTTTATCAGAAAGTATCTTTTAACAACAGAAAAAGCCTTGTCTTCGACGAGGTTAGATAAAATACTTATCAGTACATAGGGTCGGTTGTACTGATACTACACTTCTGTACATTGCGTATAGTTTTTTGAAGCGGAGCTGCTAGTGATGTTGGGTGCTCACTCTGAAGATGCTCGTGCATTTAAGATATAGCTGCCACTTGTCCTTGATAGCTTAGATTTTGTTAATCTGTTTATGTAAATTTCAAACAGATGGTGTAACTATTTGTACAAGCTTTGTAAATTCTAACTCTTAGAAGCTCATGAGTCGTACTACCAGTTCTTGGATCAATTTGTAAATGTTCAGCTAATTCTTTACTATTTTTCAATAATCTCTTTTGGATTGTATTTTCTGTTAGTCGGCTTACCTAGCGGATCGAGTTAGTTGCGATCACGACTAGTGGTTTTTGGGTCATGACAGGTAGCCACATTCGAAAGGCACGAAAATATTTAAAGTCACCTCCCGACATCACCCACAACTCCGCTCCAAAATGTGCATGCAAGGTGCAGAAGTGTAATATGAGTACAACCGACCCCATGTACTTAGTAAGTATCTTGACTAACCTCGCTGAACTAGTGATGAGACTTTTTAGTTAAAAGATACTCACTGATATAACCTGCACAGAAGACTAACAATAGAACAATACTAGAACATAACAGAATAGCGTACAAGGAAAGAATTATGCGAAGAAGTAAATGATTTCTAGAGGAAACACGATTAATATTCCTCAATATGATCACCAATACTTTCCTTAGAGCAATAACTAGCAAATCATAGTAATAAATCCATAACTTTCATAGTGTGAGAAATATACTCAAGACATCAATTCCAACAGCACGACAACACCCTTCGTGCATTTATCTCATCCTTACCATATTTATGTGTGACAGTACCAACCAGGTGAAAGAAATATCGATAAAAGTAATAAAAAGGTAGGAAGCATAGGAATGATGACATCAATTAGGAAAGAAGAACATAGTTTCACCTAACTGGCATGGTAGAAGACATAGATGTATATATAACAAATAAGAGGGGAACATATGATCTTTATAAGCTAACAAGTGGAGGCATGACTGGTTAACATGGTAGAAAGCTTATATTAAAGTGAAACAAACTAGATACGACATGGTTATAGATATAACAACAAGAAGGAAGCATGGTATTTGCAAGTTAAAATAGTAGAAGGTATAGGAACACAACAACAATTGAGATAGAGAACAAAGACAGAACAACAACGACAAGTCACATAGGAAACATAGGTGAGACAATAACAACTCAAGGTAAAGGCATGAACGTATACACAAAGAAAAGCTAACGCAACATAATGCATGTCCCTCGTCCTCGCTGCACAGAAACACCCTTCATGAACTCGTGATAATATAAAAGCAAGATCATATAAATGAAATAACACGACAACATCCTTCGTGCTTTTACTATCATGCCCACATAAAATGATAGTAACCCAATTCTAATAAAATGACCATAAACTCCTCATACGACATCCAAATTCAATGATTCTCTTTTCTATGGCTCCGTAATTACGATATAAATCTTATTTGTCAATCAAAATGGAAATCGGAGCTTATTGTTTTAATGTGGTACCATTTATATTTGAAGAAACAACGTTGAAACATAAGAAAAACTAGCGCAACACAATCCACACCTATCCGAAACTCACCCAAACCCTTCGGGACCCCATACGAATATCTACTAGTCCCATATCATAACACGGACCTACTCGAGGCCTCAAATTACGCATGACAACATAGAAACGACTAAACGCACTTCAAATCAAAATTAATTAACTTTCAAACTTTTTCCTTCAATACATTATGCGGGATAATCGTGCCCTCAAACTACCGAGCGAAGGGAAAATGCTCAAAACGACCGATCGGGTCGTTACTTTTTCCCCCACTTAAACATACGTTCATCCTCGAACGTGCCAAGAGTCATTCCAACGCCATAAAATCAGGGTGTAACTTTACCATGCACGTACCTGGAGGGATCCCATGTCACTCTGCTCCATATAAGCCTGCCAACACAACATAACTTGAGATCCTTACTTCAACCTTAGTCCGTAAATCTTAGAATCAAATTTACATCATCCGGTATTCATTACAAGACCCGAATCTCACATATACACACCGTATAAGTTTGAACAAGTTGTATTACGTCATAAACATAACCTAAGATGTAATCACATGATATGCCCCATCACTCAGATACTCACAACAATAACTGGTGACCACCATGGCTGCCCAAAAACAAATTCGGTACCAATAGTAAACCTCATATCAAATAAAATCTCGTTCAAAACCTTCGTACATTGCCGATGATGAAAGAAAAACTCATAATCTCTTTATCACTAATATGATCAATAAGCCAATAAGCTCACTTGTCTGACCAGGGCCATTGCCCAAATCCTTAGCGACAATATGGTATCATTCTTCCGAACATTACTTATTCCAATACGATAGTTTAAATCTCAGGTTTAGAAACTTCAACCCAGCCAATACAAGTAGCCTAACCGTCAAGTCTCACTAAAAATCATATGGTGCCCCACACAACGCGCCCGTACACCAACAAGTAAAAATTCAGACATGACAGATTATAGTTGAAAGTTAAAAAAGAAGGCTACTAAGAAGTTAAGGAGGCAATGAAATTTTCAACATTTTCATATAAACTATTTTAAACAAGGTGAAAGCAAAATACAAGAAATAAGCATAAGGAGTTACATTTCATCACAGTACCGTTGTGGCACGCAACCCGATCACATCGTATCAATCCATATAGGGTACCCATCGAGCCATAATACTCGGGCTCACTGATCACATGTGGGTCAATATCAAGCACGATAGAGTGCACAAAATATAACTATGGTAAAATGATTAGGCAGAAACAATATTGAGGAAGACAAGCACAACTATAGTGCAATAAGCAAGACAACATCACGAAGGCCATCTCTCCCATGATGCCATAAGGCCTAAACGAAATTACAACATGCGTGCGAAGATTCATGTAACCCTCACAACCCTTTATAACATAAGAGAGAAACATAAAACATACACCAAGGCGCAAATAACATCTATTCCGCCCGATGATATACCTGTGGTAACAGCTGCGTAGTAGCAACCAAATTCGATCCGATACAGAATACACATCCTTATTGGCCCTACCAATGGGCCACTAAATCAACTCTGGTCATCCACCAATGGAAAAATTATCCCTCCAAAAGTCAACAACGACATAACCACAACACATACTATCATCTGGCTAGCTTTAACCACATTTTCACAGTTCACAACCACGAAACAATCTTCTTTCGAGAACTCCCGGTCTCCAAATCCATAAAACACACAAATCAGCATACCTGATCCAAACTCCACCATCCGAATGTGTAACACATCTCTCATATGCGATGATCCCACGAGGAATAGGTTTATAATTCTTCCGTGCCACATAGAAAAATCTGAATATCCATAGTCGATCAACCAGGTGAGCACCGCAATACAAATGAAGCATCCGTCAGTCAAAACACAAGGCGCCTTCTGAAGACATCTTAACCCTAAATTATATGTAGAAATCCAAACTTTTCTTTGATACCAATTGTTGCGGAAGATTGTGGGTTAGCTAGCAAACAATCACACACAAAGCAAATAGAGAAGAAAAATCAACACAAGGATTTAACGAGGTTCAACTAAGCCTAATCCTCAGGGCAGAAGCAAATATAGTTTTCTACGATGAATGAGAAGAAAAACACAATACAATTGATATTTTAACTTCAATACCACACAAAGGGGGGAGGGGGGGTTGTGTGGTGCCCGATTTTTCGCCTAAACTGATTATAGAAGGACCTGGTTCTTCTACGTGTTCCTTAACTTACTATTGCTGAAATAGTAAATGCAGAAAGTAAAGAACACAAGTATTTTAAGTGAGAAACGCCCGGATCAAAAGGTGAAGAAACCACAACCTACTTTTCAATAGGATTTTTCCAAACTATCCACTAAATTAATGAGTCAAAAACTTCATTTACAAACCACTTTTGTAAACCTAGGACTAACTCTAATCCTTTGTAGCAAACAACCTCTAACTGTTGCGATAACTTCAAGTTAACTCTAACTTGAATACTCTGAATTTCTATTACAATTGCTTCTAGATAAAGCTGAAAGATACAATATGAAAACACTTACTACAACTGAACTAGAATAAAAGATAGACATTTGGAACTGGTTCTTCTATCTGGTTCATGTAGCTTCAGGTTTGCACACATGAATCACACACGAATTGCTTGCAAATTGTGTTGCTATTTTGTTCTCAATTGACGTTTAACTTCTGCTTTTTTGCATTCTCTATAAAGTGAGAACATCCTGCAATTTATAGAGTTAGTGGAATGGAAAACAACTAGAGTTCTAATGCTTCTCTTCCTCGGTGGAAGAGTTCTAGTTGATCTCAAATTCTAACTCCTTCCTTATCTTGGATAGTGTTCTCTTTGATTAAGGAGTCCTTCTCCTTATCAATTATGCAACCTTTTCGATCAGGAGATAGCAATTATACCAAATTAAGCTTATCTCATTTATGTGCATCCCACATGCTCCAATTTTCCCGTGTCTATGTACATAAGGGATGTACGTGGTTCATGCCTGAGCTTCCTTTGTCTGTCTTCAAAACTAACCTTCACTTGGGCCAACAACAATCTATAGAATCCCCAACTACAACCCCTATAAGAGAAAGGTTTTCCAATTTGACAGGGACAATAGCTTTTCCTTTACCAAATCTATTAGGACAACGAGTTTCCTAAAAATACAAGGAAATAATTCAAGACACAAAATAACACTATCATTATATGAATGAACCTTAGCTGTCGTTATATTAATTACAAAATCAATAATGATCATTCAATATTCATTTTTGAATTAAGAATGTAAACTAATGCTCGTGGAAACATACTGCTTTTCTTATGATTGGTAGTAGAGGCCTTATTTGAACTTTCTAAAGCGTCCTAATAGCAACAATCACAAGTTGAAACTTTGTGACTAAAATATGATCAAAGTATAGCTAAGATTTGTCTAAGAAAAGTTGCAAGAAATTCAAGTTTGTAAATGAAAAGATTACAAGTATTTGATAATTTCCATATATATAGATATTTGTATGGATTTGTTGCTATGATAATTGGCTGATTTTCATCTATATACAAAGAGTACTATCCATATACATGCCTCTCGTTACTAGGCATAAATCATTACATTGAATCACAACTTATGATATTGAAGTAGTGTACTGCCTGTCCAGATATCTTTGTTACACGACTTAGCAGAGTGCTTTATTTTCTATTAGTATATCTTTCTGAATGTAACTTGTCAAGTTATGTTAATTCTATATTGGTACACCATAGTTTGTCAAAGTATAATATTCACATATACTGGAGAAACGCACTTAAATCAATAATAGGTAACTGCATGGAATTAATACAAAGGCTACTTGATAATAAATGTATAACACTCAACAGAGCATAACTGATGCGATACATATCGTTAAGAATCACTCAAAAGATAAAAACAACAACAGAGAAAAAGGGAAGAAAGAAAATATAAAATCAAACGGCAGAGACCATAGGGTAAGACAGGAAAATGTTGGAAGCTAGCACACAATCACACACAAAGCAAATAGAGAAGAAAAATCAACACAAGGATTTAATGAGGTTCGACTAAGCCTAATCCTCAGGGGAGAAGCAAATAGAATTTTCTACGATGAATGAGAAGAAAAGCACAATACAATTGATATTTTAACTTCAATGCCACACAAGAGGGGGTAATTTAAGTGGTCTCCAATTTGTAAATCTAGGATTAACCCTAATCCCTCTGTGGTAAACAAACTCTAACTGTTGCGATCACTTCAAGTTAACTCTAAGTTGAATACTCTGAGGACCTATTACAATTGCCTCTAGATAAAGCGAAAATGCACAATATGAAAACACCTACTATAATTGAAGTAGAATAAAAGACAGACACTTGGAGCTGGTTCTTCTATCTGGTTCATGTAGCTTCAGGTTTGCACACTTGAATCACACACGAACTGCTTGCAAACTGTCTTGTTATTTCTCTCTCAATTCACGTTTAACTTTTGCGTTTGTGCATTCCCTATAAAGTGAGAACATCCTGCAATTTATAGCAACACAATGTGACAAACTCTGTGCTTTTCATAATCTTAGGCCCTGTTTTAACTTAGCTCAATTTGAACACAATGTGAGAAATATTTTTCCTTTTTATCACTTATCTTCAAGGACCAGGTACATTAGGTTATAAACATCACTGTTCAAAGTGTAAAACACAATTTTTTTCCCCTGTTAGATTCGAAAAGTTGCATAAATATGTAAGATAACCAGATTTTAAAACTTACTCATGGCTGCTGGCTACTTCAAATGCAATCATGGATTAATCATCATAGATCAAGCTAAGAATTTTAACCATCAAAGAAATATAAACAAACAGTTAGAGAAAAAGACGATGAATTTCATTGATGATTGATAAGATTCTACCAAAAGCACAAAAAGACATAAAAACACTAGAAACATGAGCAAAAACAATAAAAATCCCGAACTGGGTCACTGGTTGATCTACACTAGGCTAGGAGGCTTAAGGCTGGGAAGGACCAGGTGCATTTTTTTGTCTTGGAGGAGTTTCAAAATATCCTCAAGAATACCATCATTCTTCTA
The DNA here is from genome assembly GCA_005239525.1 of Nicotiana knightiana. Classification (NCBI taxonomy): domain Eukaryota; kingdom Viridiplantae; phylum Streptophyta; class Magnoliopsida; order Solanales; family Solanaceae; genus Nicotiana; species Nicotiana knightiana. Next base: position 48,041 of record ML431553.1, read on the forward strand.
CTTTCCTCTTTCCAGCTCAGATTTGAGAGTATCTCTCTCAGTCTCCACCTCAACCAACCTCTTCTTCAGCCTCTCAATCGCAACATCCTTAGCCCCACTTTATTGCACCAAGGCTCGCACCTTTCTATTCACTGGTACCTTCTTGGATGAACTAGGTTCTTTAGGAATGGCATGGACTTCATAGTCACAAGCAAGCAGAGTATTTTCCTCAAAATGATCCTTGCTTGTAACAACCTCCAACTTCTTCATAGGTACCTTGGAATGTGCAAGTAAAACCGTGAGATTAATCCATAGGGAATGTCATGAGTCTCTGTGCCATTTATAACCCTATCAAGAAGCTGGATAATAAATCCAGGCCAATTAATCTGCCCCTCACTATCCAAACACTGCATCAGGACCAAGTCCATGAATTTTGCAATGTGCCTTCTTTCCTGCTTTGGGCAGAACATATTTGTTGACAAATTCGAACAACAAATGGTGGGGTGGTTTCATCTCACTCTTGTACACAACCTTTGGCTCAATTCCTCCTCATTGTCACTGAATTTTCTAGTAATGGCTAGGGCAATAGGAAGATTTTCTAGGCTTGGCCACTTGAGCTTTGTATAGTCATTGTACACCTCAATGGGTACACCCAGAATTTCTCCCAACTCCTTCACATCAAAAGAGACTTGGACTCTTTTCACCATACTAGTAACCCTTCCATTTTTCACCTTAGCATTTGCCATAAACTCAACAATTTCATTTCTGGCCAACCGGCCATCCATCTGAAGGACCATGTCTTTCCAACCTTGCAACTCCAACTTCTCCAATAGCAGCACTATTTCTTGCTCCTCCAAGTCCTCGAGGAGTTATCCCTTCAAAATTGTCCTCTTTCCAAACTTAGAAATCTTGTCTTTCTCAGTGTCAGAATCATCTTATTCCTCTCAACTCCATTCTTCTTCCTCAACAATTTTCACTTGTTTTGACTTCACGGCAGACCTGGTTCTTTTTTCCAAGGTGGATGGTTCAGTAGACTTTGACTCTGAAAACTTCTTAGTGGAAGTCTTGGCTTTCTTGGGTTAGGGAGTCGGAACCTCTACATCTTCAGTCTCATTTTCATCTCAAAGGACCAGGTCCATCTCATCAATGTCAACAGCCTCAACAGGCTCATACATCTTCTTCTTTGCCTTAGCAACTGCTTTTCTTCTATTTTGTTCTAAGGCTTTCTGCAGTTCTGCCTCATTCTGCTTTAGCTGACTTCTTGTGGCTCTTCCTCTTGTGGGTGGAATTTCAATAGTAACAGAAGGGACAACCTTCCTTTTCTTGTTTTCCCTAGCAGTGCCAGGGGTTTTAGCTTTTGAACTCCCTTTCTTCTTTGGATTATAACTTTCACTCACTCTCTTCAGTAGGTCTGCGTAGGTTTCCTGCTCAGATGAAACACGTTCATCTATATTTTTCCCAGGTTGAACCATCTCTTCAGCGGCTTCGCCAGACTCACTACCCCTGTTTTCTTTATACTGTCCTGTACTCCACCAGATTTCTCTCCCCAAACAACCATTGCACGTGTGTCTTTGGTTAAACTCACATGAGTGGGTAAAGAATCAACCACTCTTTAACCCTTTCCCCTCACAACACTCCTAACATCCTTGCTCTATTTTCCTTTTCCTTTTTCATTTTTACCACTAACTCCTCCAGATTCTATAGTTTCAACGCTTGCTATAGACCACAGCAATACAAACATATTCTCCAAATTTGTAACAACTTCAGAAATTGTCTTAGGAGTGACTTTAGGGGCATAAGATACCTGTTATGTTTTGGAAGAAACAATTTGTTCCCCCTCAGTAGCAGATTTAAAGGATCATCAGATTTCTGAAGTTCTTCCTCCCTACTCGCTTTCACTTGTTCATTAATTTTCTGAATCTGCTATACACCAGCAACAACCTTGCGAGCCATCTTTTTTACTCTTTTATTAGAGGTTGGGGTGTTGGAAGGAGTGATAGTGGGTGTGGAAGTGGTTTCTTGTGGTGGTGATGAAGGGTTTTCAAGAGTGTTAGCCATTTTTGTGCTTGGGTATGGAAGATAAGAGAATTGGATTGTGTTTGGAAGATGAAAGAAGATTGAGTGTTTTTGATGGCTTGAGAGAGATGAAGTGAGGAATACACTAAAGCTGATCAATTTAAAGAGGAGTAATTAATGGGGTAACGACAACTTTTAAGACTTTTAGAAGTCAAATCAAACTGAATTTCAGTTTTGAAAAGACGTTTGAGTGTATCCCTAGAATCTAGGTACTTCAATTCAGTTGGGACTCTTTTGAACAGAACTTGTTCATTTGTAACGGATAAGTCCAAAAAAAGTTTGGAATTAGGTAGGACTCTGATCATGATGCAAATATTATTATTTCAAATTATGCGGAATGTAGAAAGCATACCTAGTAATCTTGATGAACCGGGTTCTTCGCTGAGAATTCTCTTGTGTAAGTCTAAATTTGCCAAAATAGAGAAATTAGAGATTAATGAGTCATTTTAGCACATGGCACAAGATTATACTATTGAAAGTATGATACTGAGCAAAAATTAATCTAATTATATACACAATTTACAGATTTTCTAACCAAAAACATATTTTGTTTTTCATTTTTTTTGTCATTGTGAATTCTGAACTGGTCCATTTAGGTGATCTTAATCATCCCTAATGCTAACTCGTTCCTTTCAAAGTGATCTCTACTTAGGGATTTTGTGAAGATGTCTGTTATTTGCTTGGCAGTATAAAAAAATTCCATAGTTATCCATTGAAAAGTGATGCCTAACATCTATGTGCTTAGTTCTATTGTGATGAACCGGGTTATTGGTCATACTAATTGTACTAGTGTTATCACAAAAAATGGAGATATAACAAACATCAATTCCAAAGTCCATTAATTTTTGTTTGATCCACAACAATTGAGCACAACATGAAGCAGTAACAACATACTCAGCTTCAGCAGTAGATAAGGCCACATAATTTTGCTTTTGTGGCCAAAGACACAAGACATGAGCCAAGAAAGTGTGCCATACCTGAGGTGATTTTTCTATTAACAAGAAAACCTGTATAATCAACATCAACATATCCCACTAGATTAAAATTACTACCTTTAGGATACCATAGACAAAGATCAGTGGTGCCTTTTAGATATCTCAAAATTCTCTTGACAGCAGTCAAGTGAAACTCCTTTGGATTTTCCTGAAATCTTTCACAAAGGTCTATACTGAAAACAATGTCAGGTCTACTTGTAGTGAGATACAACAATGAGCCAATAATTCCCCTATAAAGATTATGATAACAGATGAACCAGTTTCATCTATATCCAACTTTTTAGTTGTTGCAATAGGAGTGACAATTTCGTTGGAATCTTCCATTTTGAACCTTTTAAGCAACTCTTTTACATATTTCTGCTGATGGAGTTTTTTTTAATTTGTAGGCCAATTAAGCTCACCCATCATGCTCATTTCAAATTCATACACCATTGATTTGGCAAATTCTTTACTTAATTTATCAGTATTGTCAATTTTACCTCTCTTGTAGTTATTCTCAAGCCTTCCATTAATAAAACAAATTCCAACCTTCCATTATCTAACTTCATTTTTCTTAAACAAAGTATTTAATCTGTAGCATTGATAATGGCTGGTCCCAACAACTGCAGCTTGGTCATCTCCTTGTTGTATCATTATTGTTCTTAACAAGCATGATCACCTCTAACCTAGCTGCTCGCAGCCTACTTGAAGAATTGCCATCAGGTGGTGGTGGTGGATCAAGAATCATAGTTGATGGCGCAGTCCTACTTGTGGAGATACTTGGTGTGGCTAGAGTTGAAATACTTGATACTCATGCTGATATTCCACCAGCTTTTCCAACAATCCCAACACTTAGTAATAGTGATTTATCAGTACAGGTTGCAACTACGGAGGATGGACATGTAGAGGTCCTACCGGTGAATTCATTCAAAAACTTTTTTAAGTTTATTGGCTGGATGATGTTATTTACTGTGATTTGAATAAGTCTTTTACTAGAGTTGACATAGTCTCTAGGTCAGTTGCTATTTTTTCTTATTTGGTTGCTATTTTTTTGGTCTTTTTCTAGATTTTAGTCAAGTGGGTGTTATGGATAGATATTATCTTTATGAGCTTGTAAGCCTATAAAAGTCACGCCACTTTCAGTTAATAAGATATGCCCTTCTACAGAATATTATCTTTATGAGCTTGTAAGCCTATAAAAGTGCGTGCGTTTGGTGTTTGAGTGGGCGACAGAGGGATAAGTAGAGAAACACGTGAGTGAGTGAAATACGATAAAAATAAAAAGGTATCGCAGCAAATGTTATTTCCTCTTCTTCACAACTAGTCATACATGTCTTCAATGGCGAGAAGTATCGGTTTTGGAGTATCAAAATAAATACCTTGTTTAAGTCTCAAGAATTGTGGGACTTAGTTGAAGATACGTTCGTTGATGTGGAAGAGCCAGATGCAAAGGATGAGAAGAGATTAAAAGAAGTTAAAAAGAAGGATGCCAAAGCTTTGTTCTTTATTCTACAAGTTTTTCATGAGATGATTTCCTCAAGAATTGCAGCAACAACTGCCTCAAAGAGGCGTGGCTGATTTTTAAAAAAGCGTTTCAAGATTCTTCAAAGGTGATTCCTGTAAAACTACAATCTCTTCGCCGCGACTTTGAAACATTGTTCATGAAAAAGAATGAATATGTGCAAGACTTTTAATCAAAGGTTACTGGGATTGTAAGTCAAATGAAATCATATGGTTAAGAGGTAAGTGATGAAACTGTAAATTCAAAAGTTTTAAGAAGTTTGCCTCCAAAGTTTGATCATGTGGTTGCATCCATTTAGGAATCAAAAAACTTATTTGTGTTTTCGTTTGATTAACTAATGGGGTCTTTGCAATCTCACAAGTCACGAATCAACAAGTCGATTGAGAAGAACGAAGAACAAGGTTTTCAAGTTAAGGAAGAGTCTCCTATTCAGATTGTGAAGTCACCACAGCAAAGAACACAAGGATATGGTAAGAGAGGTGCTTTTAGAGGAAGAGGACGTGGTAGAGGAAGAGGCCAATTTGTACGTGGTAGAAATGGAGTGCAATGTTACAACTGCCACAAGTTCGGTCACACAAAAGCTAACTGCTGGTACGAAAATAATCAAGCTAGTTATGCAGAGGAAGAACAAGAAGAAAACATGCTTTTTATGGCTCGCTCTACTATCATGGATCATAAGATTGTTGTTTGGTTTGTTGATAATGGATGCAACCATCACATGTCTGGAGAAAGGTCGAAATTTAGAGAGCTATATGGGACAAAAAAGAGGCGAATTTGGCTCGGAGAGGAAATACATGTTGAAGGTGAAGGTACTGTGGCTGTCCAAACTAGTCAAGGTAAAGTAAAACTTATTCAAAATGTTCTCTTTGCTCCTAGTTTGGCACATAACTTGCTAAGTTTTGGGCAATTATTGAATAGTGGATTCTGTATCTTGTTTGATGATGGGTTATGTGTCATTAAAAATAAAAAGACGGGCCAAATCTTAGCATATCAATTTAGACAATAGGATACTTGTGTAAAAATCAAACGATAGATGATCTGTAAATGATTAAGTGTCATAAACTTGTAAATCATGAAGTGTTCGTATATTAATAGTCAATTAATTTTTCATCAAATATATATATTATTCCCCTTGCTTCCACAACATCTCATTCAGTCCTTCTAGTTTTTCAACAACTTTCCCCATATATAATTTACCCTTCTAGTAAATGATCAAACTCACTCATAAACAAAACATCCAACCTTTCATTATTTAACTTCATTTTACTGAAGCAAAGCATTTAGTCTATAGCATTTACAATAGATGGTCCCAACAACTGCATCTTGGTCATCTCCTGGTTTGTAGCATTATTGTTCTTATCAATCATGACCACTTCTAGCCTCGCCACTCGCAACCTACTTCAAGAATCGCCGTCAGGTGTTGGTGTTGGATCAAGAATCTTAATTGATGCTGCAGTTCTACTAGTGGAGATACCTGGTGTGGCTAGAGTTGCAATACTTTATACTTCTGCTGATATTTCATAAGCTTTGCCAGCAATTCCAGCACTTGGTAATAGTGGTTTACGAGTACAGGTTGCAATTGTGGAGGGTGTACATGTAGATGTCCTATCAGTGAACACTGGTTTGGCAAACCTTACAGTAGCTTCAGTTAACACTCCCTAACACGCCTTTGAATTTTAGGGGTGTATAATGTCTTGGAATTATCTTCAAGTGTTATGTTTTGATTGTAAAACAAACATTGTTTGATGTATAAGTTTAGACTGTACTATTTATTTTGATCATTATGAGCTCCTCCCTTGTCTAGTATTCAAGCACCCAATATATATTATTTGAGCAAAAGCTACTAGTCGAACCCGTGTTCGGACTTTTAGCTCTGCCCCTGAATAACATATATCTCAAAACAAAGTTCCAAATGATAGGCTACTGCCCCCACCTTTCATCAATCTCATAAGACAATTGAATCATTGATTTTGCTTACATTTCTTTTCGAATCTCATGACACTCTTTGTCGCTGATACTTTTTAAGAACAAATTATTTCTAACACTGAACTCTAGTTTGAGTCTTCTTAGTGCCAGAGTGTCACGACCCAAAATCTACAGGTCATTATAGCACCTAACCTGACCCGTTAGGTCAGTCAATTAACAATTGACACAATTCTAATAAAATAAATGTGATCAACAATTGATATATCTGGATTCCAAAAAACATCTCAAGAACTGGTAGTACAAGACATGAGCTACTAAGACTGGATTATTGTAAAAACGAATATGAAATAAATTTAACTTCTGTTTGAAATATACTCAAGCAGAATTCAACTTTGAACTAACATGGGACAAGTGGTAGCCACATCTGAAAAGCACGAACATCTTCAGAGTCAGCTCCCGAAATCACCCCCAACTCCGCTCCAAAATCTGCATGCAAGGTGCAGAAGTGTAGTATGAGTACAACCGACCCCATGTACTCAGTAAGTACTTTGACAAACCTTGCTGAACTAGTGATGAGACTTTTTAGTTAAAAGATACTCGCTGATATAACCTGTACAGAAGACTAGCAATGGACCAATACTTGAACATAACAATATAGCGTACAAGGAAACAATTATGCGAAGCAGTAAATGATTTGTAGAAGAACCACAATTAATATTCCTCAATATGATGACCAATACTTTCCTTAGAGCAATAACTAGCAAATCACAATAATAAATCCATAACTTTCATAGTTTGAGAAATATACTCAAGACATCAATTCCAACGGCACGGCAACACCATTCGTGTATTTATCTCATCCTCACCAAATTTATGTGTGACAGTACCAACCAGGTGAAAGAAATTCTATAACAGTAATGACAAGGTAGGAAACATAGTAATGATGACATCAATTAGGAAAGAAGAACATAATTTCACCTAACTGGCATGGTAGAAGGCATAGATGTATATATAATAAATAAGAGAGGAACACATGATCTTTATAAGCTAACACTTACATGCATGAATGACTAACATGGTAAAAATCTTATATTAAAGTGAAACAAACTAGATATGACATGGTTATATATATAACAACAAGAAGGAGGCATGGTATTTGCAAGTTAACCAAGTAGAAGGCATGGGCAACATAACAACAATTGAGATAGAGAACAAAGACAAAACAACAACGACAAGTCACATAGAAAACATAGGTGCGACAATAAAAACTCAAGGTAAAGGCATGAATGAATACACAAAAAAAAGTTAACGCAACATAATGCATGTCCCTCGTCCTCGCTGCACGGAAACACCCTTTGTGCCATGAACTTGTGATAATATAAAAGCAAGATTATATAAATGAAATAACATGAAATCATCCTTTGTGCTTTTACTATCATGCTCACATGGTAATGTAAATAAGATCAGAATAATATAAATGAAGTGGAACGGCATCACCCTTCGTGATCTTACTCTCAAATGAAATATCATGGCATCACCCTTGGTGCTTTTCACTTTCATTCACATGATAAATATATGAAATGGCACGATATCACCCTTCGTGCTTTACACTCTCCTTCACATGATAATATAAAAGCAATGGCAGGCGTCAACCTACGTGCTATACACTCTCCCTCACATGATAATATAAAACCAAAGGCACGACATTTCCCGTCGTACTTTACACTCTTGCTCACCAAGCATATGTATATCAATGACAATCAAGTTAGGAAGCATAAATAACATCAAGGAGACTGGTTAAACGAATATTCCAAATGAACCCCAATCATAAACTTTCAAGCCAACAATAGATCAATAAACCCTCAAGAAACTTATTGTTCGCATTTCAACAAATCTCAAGAATGATCTACAACTCGAGTATAAAACCTAATACCTCAATAATAACGGCCGTAGCAATTTATTAGTGATTAAGCATGATGAAGACTGAATTAGACACATCAGTGTTTCTCAAAATTCTGTCAAATGAATCAAGTTATAATAAACTAAATCATGGTTTCTAACATTTAATTCTGTATTCTTATTAATCTAGAAGTAACGTAAGACATGAAGCAAGAAGGTCACGTAAATCTACAAGGCACAATTAATCGTATGATTTACCCCCGAGCATGATTAACCCTGACACATGTATATACATTCATCACCTCATATACTCAACACCCCCACATGTAGCAAACAATAGCAATTAGTAGGAAAAATTCCCTCGATAATGTTAGGCAGGACACTTACCTCAAACAAGCCAAATTGATACCGAGCAAGCCAAACGATGCTCCAAAAACCCATCCAACACATACCGACCTCCGACGGCTAGAAACTAGACAAAATCAACTCAAATACATCAAATAATGCCCAAGGAAACAAACCCAATCGATAAAGGTCGAATCTTTAATCAAAAGCCCAAAGTCAACAAAAAATTAAAACCCGGGCACCCACCTCAGAATCTGACGAAACTCACAAAATCCGATAACCCATTTACTTACTTGTCCATCCATACTAGTTTCACTCAAATACGACACGAAATCGATGTTCAAAATTCAAAAATTTACTTTATAAAATATTTGACAAAAATCTCCATGTTTCACTTTGAAATCATCAATCAAATGCCATAAACGAAGATGGATTCGTAAAATATAATAAAAGAAAGTATAGAACACTTACCCCACTCCATATGGTTAAAATCGCCTCCAAATATTACCCAAATCTGAGCTTCCTAACTCAAAATATGACCAAATGAATAAACCTTCGATATTAAGTATTTTGCCCAGTTGTTCTGCCTCGTTTCGTATGTCAAACGATCCCGAAACTCGCTTTTTATGCCTCCAATGGACTCCATGTGAAATTCCACACAATTTAGGATTTTGAATCACTTCATTTTACCTTATAATGAAGGAGATATGTTGGTTTCAATATTTTGAAATAGTGCAGATTTTTAAATACGAAGTCAGTGGCAATTTCGTAAATAATCTGAAAAATATGGCCACCCAATTCTTAGTAAAATGACTATAAACTCCTAATAAGATATCCAACATAAACGATTCTTTTTTTCTATGGCTTCGTAATTATGATACAGATCTAATTCTTCAATCAAAACGGAAATCGGAGTTTATTTTTTTAATGATGCTCGAAGAAATGACGTCGAAACATAAGAAAAACGAGCGCAACACAATCTCAACATATCTGAAACTCACCCGAACCCCCGGGACCCCGTACGAATATACCAACTAGTTCCATAACATAACACAGACCTACTCGAGGCCTGAAATCACGCATAACATCATCGAAACGACTAAACGAACCTCAAATCAAACTTAATGAACTTTCAAAGTTTCGCCTTCCAAAAACATACGGCGAAGCATATCAAATCAACTCGGAATGAACTCAAATTTTTCACACAAGTCCTAATATATTAGGCGGGATACTCGTGTCCTCAAACTACCAAGCGAAGTGCAAATGCTCAAAATGACCGATCGGGTCGTTACATTCTCCCCAGTTAAACATATGTTCGTCCTCGAACGTCCCAAGAGTCGTACCAACACCATCAAATCAGGGTGTAACCTTACCATGAACATACCCAAGTGATCCAACGTCAAACTGCTCCATATAATCCTGCCAACGCAACATAACATGAGATCCTTACTTCAACCTTAGTCTGTAAAACATAGAACCCAATTTCCAACATCCAGAATTCATTACAAGACCCGAATCTCGCATATACAAACCGTATAAGTTTTAACAAGCTGTATTAAGTCATAACCATAAACCAAGATATAATCACATGATATGCCTCATCACTCAGATACTCACAGCAGTAACTGCTGACCACCATGGTTGCCCAAAAACAAATCCGGTACCAATAGTAAACCTCATATTAAATAAAATCTCGTTCAAAACCTTCGTACATTGCCGATGATGAAAGAAACACTCATAATCACTTCATCACTCATCTGAACAATAAGCCAAGAAGATCACTTGTCTGACCAAGGCCATTGCCCAAATCCTTAGCGACAATATGGTGTCATTCTTCCGAACATTACTTATCCCAATACGATAGTGCAAATCTCATGTCTAGAAACCTCATCCCAGCCAATACAAGTAGCCCAACCGACAAGTCTCACTAAAAACCATATTGTAACGACCCGATCAGTCGTTTTGAGCATTTGCATTTTGCTCAATAGTTTGGGAGCTCCAGTAGCTATGTATGATGTATTAGGACGTGTGTGAAAATTTGAGGTCATTCGGACGTGGTTTGATAGGTTTCGACGTCGTTGGCGAATTTTGGAAGTTTAGTTCTTAGGCTTGAATCCGAGGTTGATTTGGTGTTTTGGTGTTGATTTGGGTATTTCGGAGGTTTGACTAGGTTCGAGTAATGATATATGACTTGTTGAAATTGTTGGTTGAGGTCCCGAGGACCTCGGGTAAGTTTCGGATAGGTTTGGGCTGTGTTGCGCTCGTTTTTCTTATGTCTTGATGTCGTTTCTTCAAGAATAAATGATATCATACTGAACAATGAGCTCCGATTTCTTTTTTGATTGCAGAATTAGATCTGTATCGTAATTATGGACCTGTATCAAAAAGAATCATCGAAATTGGACATCGTATGAGGATTTTATGATCATTTTACTAAGAATTAGGTTGTTAGATTTTTCAGATTAATTAGAAAATTACCACTGACAGGGTATTTATAAATATGCACTATTTGCAAATATTAAAACCTACATATCTCTTTCATTATAAGGTTAAATTGAGTGATTCAAAAGCCTAACTTGACTAGAATTTCACAGGACTCCATTGAAGGCATAAAAAGTGAGTTTCAGGATCGTTTGACACGAGAAACGAGGCATAATAGTTGGTAGAAAATATACAAAAAAAGGGTTTGTTCATTCGGTCATATTTTGAGTTGGAGAGCTCGGATTTGTGCGATTTTGGAGGCGATTTTCACCATATGAATTGGGGTAAGTGTTCTACTCGGTTTTGATTATATTTCTGAGGTGTGCGAACAAAATCTTACATTAATAGTTGAAAAGATTAAAAAGCTACATATAAGATGTAGGAATACTCTTAATAATGTGATACCTTTTGGGCAAAATCGTTCGGGCTTAAGCTAAAATTTATAATATTACATCATCATTTAAGAATATGTAGGGATTGACTTCTAAATAATAGGCTCCATGAATTCCTCAACATCTTCCCTTCTCAATCTAAGATATTCATAACCCATAACCACCAGCCTTGACCATACTATAGTAATTTAACTCCTCTTTTTATTTAAATTAGGAATATCCTCGGGCCAACTTTTACCAAAAGAGTTTAATTAACTTTTACATTTGACAGCACAGAAGAATTTTTATACGATACATCAAGACTATCTAAAATAAAACTACATGCAATTATCAATATGATTAGTAACCTAGAAAATATGATAGGTTACATGTTACAATAAATTAAAATACACATATACATATAGTGTAACAATTCTTTACACTATAATTAGTAACTATACTTACCAAAGCACCTCAACTTAAAGGAAGCAAATAATATTGTGGTAATTAAGTGATAGAATTAAAGGTTGATTTTCTCTTGCCTGGGTTAGGACTTGCCTAAAATGGAAATAAGCTGTCGAAAGGTGGATTCATCACAAGGAAGAAGAATTTTGTATGTGTCATGAAAACCATACTCTTCTGCAGCCTTATCAAGTAGCTTTTGGAACAATGGATTCTTCAAATAAGATGTAGGCAGAACAAACCTTGTCATGGCAGAATAGCCGGCAGAATCCATTTTCGTTTTTGGAATTTGATTGATGATTTCAAAGTGAAATTGAGGGAGTTAGGGCGTGAGTTTTGGAGAGTTTTAGGTAGGGATTTGAGGGACCAAACAGAGTCCGATCTTGACAAATTTTATATGGTTATACTCGGGAGATGACGAGTATTATTATTCTGCCATTTTTGACTAGTTTCGGGACGTGGTCCCGGGGGCCGGGTTTTTGCCAATTTCGGATGTTTGGCATATTTTGTAGCTTTTATTGTGGAATTCGATTCTTTAGCCAATGTTGATAGTAATATTCTGATTTTGGTTAGATTTTGAGCTTTTGGAGACCGAGTCCAGGGACGAAGGAATCCCCGAGTAGGATTTTTACGCTGTTAAGGTAATTAATAATTTTAACTCTGACTTTGAGGGTATAAACCCGGAGAATTTGATATCACGTGATTGTTTGGAGGTGATACCCACACTAGGGGATAGACGCGTGGGTGTGCACCACGAGAGATTGAGAGTTGGTCCATACCGTGAGGCTGTGAGGCCTAATAGCTATTATCTGTAGTTATGTGTTTACTTGTTGTTGAACTTGTTTGCCTTCATGTTAGAGATCATGCTTAGGCTTTATTCATGTTCATGTTATTTGTACTCAGTCATAGAAATTATTGTACATGTTTACCTCAGTCTCTATTATTTTGCTGATATGTTGTGATACTTGATGTGGGTTGTGTTCCTTTATTGGTGGTGCATTGTGAGGTTGGAGAGGTACATGACTGAGTGAGGTCGAGGGTCGAGGGCATGGTTGTGAGGATATTAATACCATAGTGTGTGAGCTATCCGCGTAGCATGTGAGTTGACCATGCGGGTCCAGGTATTGATACTATAGCGCGTGAGCTGTCCGCATAGCACGTGAGCTAACCGTGCGGATCCAACTATTGATATCATGGCACGTGAGCTGTCCGTGCTTAGCGCGTGGGCTTTGGGGGCCCTCCGGAGTCTGTACACACCCCCAGTGAGCGCAGGGTGTTGAGTGTATTGACTGTTGAATGTTGAGTGCGAGTGATGAGTGCTGGAGTGACATTTTTGTGAGGTTGCATTTACTTTTGCTATTGCTGCATTTATCTGTTAAATTTCTTTGTGGCATTTACTAAGTTATGGAATTCCTGTTATTTTTAAATTGTGAAAATAAATAATTGGACTGTTTTGCTTAACTCATCAGTACTGCTCAGTTCCTTAGTTATTTCTGTTACTACTGAGTCGGTTGTACTCATACTACACCCTGCACTTTATGTGCAGATCCATATGAGTTAGAGTGCGGCGATCGTTGAGTTCAGGCCGGCTATATTTTGACACTGCAAGGTAGCTGCTAGTGTCCGCAGGACCTTGTTACTCCTTTTGACATTTCTTCTTTTGGACAGTTAGATATTTTATATATCTTAGTTCATAGTTTTAGACGCTCATGAATTAGTGACACCCTGATGTTTGGGGCACGTTTCCGTACTTTATATTAATCATATTTAGAGTCGATTTAGTTTATGAAAATTTCAAATATTAGATATGTTTATTAAATACTTATAATCAATTTAGTAGTAATGGTTTGAGAAATAGGCCTGCCTTGTAACACGATAGGCGCCATCACGACATGGTTACATTTGGGTCGTGACACATATAGAGCCCCACACAATGCGCCCGTACACCAACAAGTAATAATTAAGACATGACAGACAATAGTAAGACAGTTAAAAAAGAAGGCTACTAAGCAGTTAAGCAGTAAGGGAAATTTTTAACATTTTCATATGAACTATTTTCTACAAGGTGAAAGAAAAATACACGAAATAAGCATAAGGAGTTATATTTCATCACAGTACCGTTGTGGCGCGCAACCCAATCCCATCATATCAATTCACATAGGGTACCCATCGAGCCATAATACTCGGGCTCACTGATAACATGTGCGTCAATATCAAGCATGATAGAGTGCACAAAATATAACTGTGGTAAAATGATTACGAAGAAACAATACTGACGAAGACAAGCACAACTATAGTGCAATAAGCAAGTCAACATCACGAAGGCCATCTCGCCCATAAACCATAAGGCCTAAAAAAAATTACAACATGCGTGAGAAGAATAAAAGATAGACACTTGGAACTGGTTCTTCTATCTGGCTCATGTAGCTTCAGGTTTCACACTTGAATCACATACGAATTGCATGCAAACTGTCTTGTTATTTTGCTCTCAATTCACGTTTAACTTCTACTTTTGTGTGTTCCTATGGAATGAGAACATCCTGTAATATATAAAGTTATTAGATGAATAATAACTAGAGTTCTAATGCTACTCCTCCTTGGTGGAAGAGTTGTAGTTCATCTCAACTTCTATCTCCTTCCTTATCTTGGATAGTATTATCGTTGAGTAAGGAGTCCCTCTCCTTATCAATTATGCAATATTTTCGATTAGGATATATCAATTATACCAAGTTAAGCTTATCTCCTTCATGTGCATCCCACTTGCTCGAATCTACCTGTGTCTATGCATAAAAGGGATAGACCTGGTTCATACCTGAGTTTCCTTTGTCAATCTTCAACAAACATTCACGTGGGCCAACAAATTCCCCCTTTTTGATGATGACAAGCTCTGTGCTTTTCATAAGCTTAGGCCCTGTTTTAACTTAGCTCAACATCAACACAATATGAGAAATATTTTTCATTTTTATCACTTATCATCAAGGACCAGGTACATTTGGTTATAAACATCACTGTTCAAAGTGTAAAGCACAACAATTTTCCCCCTTTTGGCATCATGGATAAGTTGCATAAATATGTAAGATAACCATATTTTAGATGGTACTCATGGCCATTGGCTACTTCAAATGCAATCATGGATTAATCATCATAGATCAAGCTAAAAAATTTAACCATCAAGAAATATAAACAAACAGTTAGAGAAAAAGACAGTGAATTTCATTGATGTTTGATAAGATTCTACCAAAAAGCATAAGAAGACATAAAAACACTGGAAACATGAGCAAAAACAACAAAATATCCCGAACTGGGTCACTGGTTGATCTACACTAGGCTAGGAGGCTTAAGGCTGGGAAGGACCAAGTGCTTGGTTTTTGGCTTGGAGGAGTTTCAACATATCCTCAAGAATGCCTTCATTCTTCTCCATTTCTCTTTCCAGCTCAGATATGAGAGTATCTCTCTCAGTCTCCACCTCAGCCAACTTCTTCTTCAACCTCTCACTTGCAACATCCTTATCCCCACTTGATTGTACCAAGGCTCGCACCTTGCTATTCACTGGTACCTTCTTGGATGAACTAGGTTCTTTAGGAGTGGCATGGACTTCATAGTCACAAGCAATCATAGTATTTCCCCAAAAATGATCCTTGCTTCTACCAACCTCCACCTTCTTCATAGGTACCTTGAAATGTGCAAGCACAACCGAGCGAATGAAGACATAGTGAATGCCATGAGTATTTGTGCCATTTATAACCTTATCAAGAAGCTGGATAATAAATCCAGGCCAATTAATCTGCCACTCACTATCCAAACACTCCATCAGGACCAAGTCCATGAAGTTTGCAATGTGCCTCCTTTCCTGCCTTGGCAGAACACATTTGTTGACAAATTCGAACGACACCTTGTGGGGTGGCTTCATCTCACTCCCTTACGAAACCTTAGGCTCAATTTCCTCCTCATTGCCACTGAATTTTGTTGTAATAGCCAGAGAAATAGGAAGATTTTCTAGGCTTGGCCAGTTGAGCTTTGTATAGTCATTGTACCCCTCAGCAAGTACACCTAGAATTTCTCCCAACTCCTTCATATCGAAAGAGACTTTCACTCCTTTCACAATACTGGTAACCCTTCCATTTTTCACCTCAGCCTTTGCCATAAACTCAACAATTTCATTCCTGGCCAACCTGCCATCCATCGAAGGACCATGTCCTTCTATCCTTGCTACTCCAACTTCTCCAATAGGAGCACAACTCCTTGCTCCTCCAAGTCCTTGAGGAATATTCCATTCAAAATTGTCTTCTTTCCAAATTTGGTCATCTTGTCTTCCTCAACAATTTTCACTTGTTTTGACTTCACATCTGACCTGGTTCTTTTTGCCAAGGTGGATGGTTCAGCAGACTTTGACTCTGAAGCATACTTCTTAGTGGAAGTCCTGGCTTTCTTGGGTTAGGGAGTCAGAACCTCCACTTCTTCAGTCTCATCTTCATCTCGAAGGACCAGGTCCATCTCATCAATGTCAACAGGCTCATCCATCTTCTTCTTTCCCTGAACAACTACTTTTCTTGTATTTTCTTCTAAAGCTTTCTACAGTTCTACCTCATTCTGCTTTAGCTGACTTCTTGTGGCACTTCCTCTTTTGGGAGGAATTTCAATACTAACAGAAGGGGCAATCTTAATTTTCTTGTTTGCCCTAGCAGTGCTAGGGGTTTTAGCTTTTGAACTCGCTTTCTTCTTTGGATTATAACTTTTATTCACTCTCTTCAGTAGGTCTTCATAGGTTTCCTGTTAATATTAAACATGTTCATCTATATTTTTCCCAAGTTTAACCAGCCCTTCAGCGGCTTCGCCAGACCCACGTCCCCCTGGTTTCTTTATATTCTCCTCTACTCCACTAGATTTCTCTCCCCAAAAAACCATTGCACTTGTGTATTTGGTTAAACTCACAGGAGTGGGTGAAGAATCAACCACCTTTTTACCCTTTCCCCTCACAACACTCCTAACACCCTTTATCTCTTTTCCTTTTTTTTCTTCTTTTTTAACACCAATTCCTTTAGACTCTGTAGTTTTAACGCTTACATAGACCCTAGCAATACAAACATTTTCTCCAAATTTGTAAAAACTTCAGAAATTGTCTTAGGAGTGACTTTAGGGCCAGAAGATACCTATTCAGTTTTGGAAGAAATAGTTTCTTCCCCCTCAGCAGCAAATTTGAAGGATCATCAGATTTCTTCCTCCCTACTCGCTTTCAGTTGGTCATTAATTTTCTTAATCTGCTCTCCACCAGCAACAACCTTGCGAGCCAGCATTTTTACTCTTTTCTTAGAGGTTGGGGTGTTGGAAGGAGTGATAGTGGGTGTAGAAGTGGTTTCTTTTGCTGGTGATGACGGGTTTTCAAAAGTGTTAGCCATTTCTGTGCTTGGGTATGGAAGAGAAGAGAATTGGATTGTGTTTGGAAGATGAAAGAAGATTGGGAGTTTTTGACGGATTGAGAGAGATGAAGTGAGAAATACACAAAGCCGATCAATTTAAAGAGGAGTAATTAATGGGGTAACGACATCTTTTCAGACTTTTAGAAGTCCAACCAATCTGAATTTCAGTTTTGAAAAGACGTTGGAGTGTATCGCTAGAATCTAGGTACTTCAATTCGGTTGGGACTCTTTTGCACGGAACTTTTTCATTTGTAACGGCTAAGTCCAAAAGGAGTTCGGAATTAAGTAGGACTCTGCTCATGATCCAAATATTATTATTTCAAATTATGCAGAGTGTAGAAAACATACCTAGTAATCTTGATGAACTAGGTTCTTCACTGAGAATTCTCTTGTGTAAGTCTAAATCTTTCAAGATAGAGAAAATATCATTAGAGATTAATGAGTCATTTTAGCACATGGTACAAAAGTATACTATTGAAAGTATGATACTGAGCAAAAATTAATTTACAGATTTTCTAACCAAAAACATATTTTTTTTTCATTTTTTTGTCGTTGTGAATTCTGAACTGGTATTTTTAGGTGATCTTAATCATCCCTAATTCTAACATATTCCTTTCAAAGTAATCTCTACTTAGGGATTTTCTAAAGATGTCCGCTATTTTCTTGTCAGTAGCACAAAATTCCACAGTGGTCAACCCTTTTTCATAGTTATCCATCAAAAAGTGATGTGTAACATCTATGTGCTTAGTTCTATTGTGATGAACCGGGTTCTTGGTCATACTAATTGTACTAGTGTTATCACAAAAAATGGAGATATAACCAACATCAGTTCAAAAGTCCATTAATTGTTGTTTGATCCACAATAATTGAGCACAACATGAAGCAGCAACGACATACTCAGCTTCAGCATTAGATAAGGCCACATAATTTTGCTTTTTGGTGGCCCAAGGCACAAGACATGAGCCAAGAAAGTTTTCTATACCTGAGGTGTGCTTTCTATCCACAAGAAAACCTACATAATCAGCATCAGCATATCCCACTAGATTAAAATTACTACCTTTTGGATACCATAGATATCTCAGTGGTGCCTTTTAGATAAATCAAAATTCTCTTGACAACAGTCAAGTGAGACTCCTTTGGACTTGCCTGAAATCATACACAAAGGCCTACACTGAAAACAGTGTCAGGTCTACTTGTAGTGAGATACAACAATGAGCCAATCATTCCCCTATACAACTTCTGATAACAGATGAACCAGTTTCATCTATATCTAACTTTGTAGATGTTGCAATAGAAGTGTCAATTTTGTTGGAATCTTTCATTTTTAACCTTTTAAGCAACTCTTTTACATACTTATGCTGATGGATCATAGTTCCATTTGAATTTTGTTTAATTTGTAAGCCTAAAAATAAATTAAGCTCACCATCATGCTCATTTCAAATTCACACCCCATTAGTTTAGAAAATTCTTTACACAACTTATCAGTAGTTGCTCCAAAGATTATATCATCAACATATATCTGAACTACCAAGAGATCTTTACCTCTTTTTTCAAGAACAAAGTATTTTCAATTTTACCTCTCTTATAGTTATGCTCAAGAAAAAACTTTGATAATATTTCATAGCATGCTCTTGGAGCCTGCTTGAGCCCATAAAGTGCTTTGTCAAGCTTGTACACATGATCCCGATACTCCTTGCCTTCAAACCCCAGAGGTTGCTTGACAACCGTTTTTTTCTTTTAGATAGCCATTGAGGAATGCACTCTTCACATCCATATGGTGAAGGGTGAATTCCATGTAAGAAGCAACGTCTATGAGGAGTCTTATTGCTTCCAACCTTGCAACTAGAGCAAAGGTTTCATCATAGTTTATGCCCTCCTCTAGGAGATATCCTTGAACAACCAATCTTGCCTTGTTTCTTGTAACTGTTCCATCTTCATCAATTTTATTTCTGAAGACCCATTTTGTGCCAATTACTAATCTGTCCTTGGGTCTTGGTACCAGATGCCAAAATTGACTCCTTTCAAATTGGTTGAGTTCATCTTGCATTGCATTTACCTAGTCTTCATCCTACAAAGCCTCAGCAACATTTTTAGGTTCAATAAGAGATATGACAACATCAAAAGCACAAATATTTTGTCACGGCCCCAAATCTACTAGTCGTGATGGCACCTAACAAAATCCTCTAGGTAAACCAACTAATAATTATCCAATTTCAATTATATTAATAAGACAACTACATGAAAGTAATTTACAAAATTTTATACATTTCCCAAGGACTGGTAGTACAAATGATGAGCTTCTACGAATAGAGTTTACAAAGAGGAAATAAAATAAATACATAGTATGGAAAATAGTTTTATAATCTAAGGCTACCGCGAACAAATGAGGCGGCTACGACAGGGATGCAGGTACATCTTCAAGTCCCGCAACCATCGAACACAGCAACAACAACAACCAACATCTACACGCCATGCGCAGAAGTGTAGTATCAGTGCAACCGACCCCATGTACTGAGTAAGTAACAGACCTAACTTTAGGTTGAAAGTAGTGACGAGCTGGAACATAGGTTGGGTCCAACACCAATAGACAACGACAATTGATAACAACGTAAAGCAAATTAAGTAAATAAGTAACTCAGAGATAAAATGCTCAGCCTTTTCTTAGTTTTCCGAAAATACTTCAACTTTTCAAGTATATCAGTGAAAACACAACACTTTTACCGAAATCGTCAAAAAGAATACGAGTATGTTTGAAAACTGTGAGTTTTTCCAAAAATCCTTTCAAAAGTAAATATGTGTTTCATTTTCTCTCCAGATAGCAAGTGTAAAATAGCTCTCAATGTCCATATGTCAATATAAGTGAGAAGTCAGGAATGACGTGATGCCGTAAAGCATGAGGAAAATGCATTTCTATGAGCATATGGAATGTGATATGATTCAGTGATAGAATTATATGCATACTCTCAGAGTATCAATTCACTCAATCCACCCAGTTACTCATTCATCACAGTCATTTAGTCCTCCCAAGCACTCGGCACACGCACTTAGTAGGTACGTGCACTCACTAGAGGTGTGTACAACCTCTGGATGGGCTCCTACAACCAAAGCGCTATATCAACCCAATCATGGCATAAATCAATGAAACATGATGCGGCGTGCAACCCGCTCCCATAAATATCCTCACAATCAGTCCCTCGGCCTCACTCAGTCCTCAATCTCTCCAGTTTCTCTCTCTCTCACGCTCACAATGTCATGAAACTAGCCCGAATATGATGATGTGATGTATAAATAATTAACACTGGATACTGAGATATGATATGCATATGAGTGTGTATGGCTGAGTATATAAAACAATGAAAGCAGATAACTCAGAAGCATAAATGACCTCAGTGGGTCCCAATAGGATAAGCATGTAGCCTAGACATGGTGTATAACATGGATCACAACTCAATAGCTCAAGTACATAGAAATTTCATGATTACAGGTAAGGTCAGGTAACTACAAAATACCACATAAATAATGGACTTTGCACGCCCACACGCCCGTCACCTAGCATGTGCACACCTCAACACCGATCACATAGCACACAAAAATACGGGGTATCATACCCTCAGCACTAAGTTTAGAAGGGTTACTTATCTTGAACGAGCCAATACCAATGCCAAGCAAACCAAGAGAAGCTCCAAAGATGCCATCATGTGCGTTCCGACCTTCGAACGGCTCGAAACTAACAAAAAATAACTCAAATACATCAAACAAGGCTAAAGGAACTAATCCCAATCAGAAAAGACCAATCTTGAATCAAAATCCGAAATCGGCCAAAAAGCCCAACACGCGCCCGCACCTAGAAACCCGAAAAAAATTCACAAAATCCGACAAGTCATTCAATTACAAGTCCAACCATACTAATTTCACTCAAATCTGACTCCAAATCGATGTTCATACTCAAAAATTCGTATTATAAGACTTTATGCCAAGACCCCCAATTCCTCTTTCAAATTCATCAACCAATTGCCAAAAATGAAGATAGATTCATGAAATAAGATCCAAACCAAGTGTAGAACACTTACCTCGATCCTTGTGATGAAAATGGCTCCAAAAATTGCAAAAATCCGAGTCCCACATCTCAAAATATGAAGAAAGACTATAACCCTCGATTTTATAACGTCTACCCAGCATTTCCGCTTTGCAGACAATTCGTCACATCTGAGACCACCGCTTCTGCGGTCAATGTGTCACTTTTGCGCAAAACAGCCATGCTCAGCAACCCCCGCACCTGCGGATGTAATATCTCGCTTCTGCGAAGAACATTGCACTTGCGCTCCCAGATCCCGCATCTGCGCCCAAGCAGGTGCGCTACAAAATCCGCTTCTATGGTCCTCCTTACCCAGCATTTTCTCGCTTCTGCGACCAACTGTCCGCATCTGCTATTCTTCCGTAGATGCGGGAACACCAGAACTAGCAGCCTTCAGCATTGCAACATGAAAGAAAAAAGATCTGAAATCAATCTGAAGCACACACGAGCTCCTCGGACCTTGTCCCATCATACCAACAAGTCACATAACATAAAACCATCGAAATAACGAATCACAGCTCAAAAACGAAATCTATGAGCTTTGAACTTTAAATTTCCAAAACCTGCGCCGAAACATATCAAATCATCCCAAAATAAACCCAAATTTTGCACACAAGTCCCAAATGACATGACGAAGTTATTCAAATTCCTGGAACCACAATCTGAATCTGACATCCTCAAAGTCAATTTTCAGTCAAACTTATGAACTTTCCAAACCTTCAATTTTCCAATTTTTGCCACTTTGGGAAAACATAGGAAAACCATGATTATTTATTAAAGTTAATTCCTTTAGCAATAATTAATGATATTGAACTAATTATGATTAGATACAAGTGGGTTGGAGGTGATATCTAAAGGAAAAGTTGTACTTGAGCAGTGAGTGGCCTGCGAAGTTAAGGTAAGTGTTGTGTCTAACCTTAGCTTCAGGGAACAGGTATTGTGTGACTATACGTTGTGGTCGAATCATAACATGTGAGTGAAAGCTAATTCTTGTTATTGTTGTTGTCTTAAAGCCTGTTATCTGTGATTATTGTTGTTAGTGAAATGCTAGAAGATTTGTATCCGGTTCCACCGAGATGGATAATATTGTGAATATTGAGTTGGTGGTGATAGAAACTATGATGAAATACTTATTTCCTGTGAAATTTCTCTTTATATGTTGTTAAAGATTCTATGATGGGTGAGGAAGAGTGTAAAGAACGAAGGGTGATGGCGTGCATAATTTATCTATATTGTGAGGTGAGAGTAAAAGCACGAAGGGTGATGCCGTGCATTCTTATTTATAATCCGTTGAGGATGGGAGTAAAAGCATGAAGGGTGATGACGTGCATTCTAATTATTATTTGATGAGGCTAAGAGTAAAAGCATGAAGGGTGATGTCGTGCAAGTTTCCTTTATAATTAATTGCTTACATTGTTATTGATCACTGTCTATTTCTGTCTTATTATTTTATCATTCCTTATGTTAAATTCCCTACTGTATGCTCCCTTCCCATTATTTGTTGTTTACTTTTTCTTTATTTTCTGTTATTTCTACTAGCATGATTATACATGTCCAGGTTTTTATGTGGTGTCCTGTCCTAGCCTCGTCACTTCTTTGTCGAGGTTAGGCTCGACACTTACCATTACACGGGGTCGGTTATACTGATACTGCACTCTGCACTTTTTGTGCAGATCCAGGTTTAGGTCCGAGCTCAGTTTGAGTTAGAGCTGACACTTCTGCACGGAGACACGAGGTAGATCTGCTGACGTTCGCAGATTCCTGCAGTCTTTTCCATATTATTCAGTTGCTGTTTTATTTAGTTCATAAACAGTTATACAATAAGTAAGGTAATTTTACTGCTCTATTTCATTCATTTTTTCTGCTGTAAATTCATGGAAATTTTTTCTATACTTGTAAGAACTCACAGGATGGTGACCGGAAGCCGTGAGTTCGAGTTATTCAATTGTAGCAGACTGTTTTGTGTTGCTGTTGGGCTGCGTATTTTACTACTATTTTGTGGAGTTTTGGAGGAGGAAGGGTGTTTATAAACACCATATATATGTAGGGTGGAGGGCTGGTCATTCGTTGTAACATTTCCGGGTCGTTTGACACTACTACGGTGGTAATCTTATGTATGAAGTGATTAGGTTGTGTGGACTATTTTGGGAGGCTCAATATGATTATTATTGATGTTGTTTGGGCTGTTTGGAGATTTTTTTGACTTGTGTGAAGTCATATATATAGGGGAGTTTCTGTCCGTTTCATCATAAAATATGTTATGGTCAATACATAATAGTTACGACGCTTAAACGATAACGATAGTGTCGTTTCTCTTACTGTAGATTAAGGAGTCGTGACATTTGCATAGCTTGAGGTTGGGAAGTATATAAACAAGGTATATTAGGCTATCCCTTTCCTTCTTTTGTATGGCTCCGATTATACATAATGAAATAAACGAGCTTCAAAATATACTCTACTCTTATGAACAAGCAGTACTTACATTGTTTCCCTTCTTATGGAACAATTGATGTTCAGGTTGCTTCTCTTATTCTTATGCTATCAATGTTGTTGGTAATTCCTGATTCTTATAAGCTTCTTGATGAAGAGTTGGTCCTAATAACGTGTATGGAGAATGTCGACCTTACGTCACTCAGAAAGGTTCAGAATATGATTCCAATGAGTCCTACATGCATTATATATATTTATTTATGTATCTATTTTACTCTACGGAGCCGCGCTATAGTCGGACGGATATTACACCTAATGTGCAACCACTGATCAATTGGGTTTACTGAGCTCCACGTGGTCGGGTACATTTTACCGAGCCTATTACGGTCGGGTACGATATGATGATGATGTTGCCCACAGAGACGTATGTATTAAAAGTTTACGTATATATATATATGTATGTATCACGCATTTCATGTCAGTATCCCTCAGAGGTACCCAAATGTTAGAGGTTTTATATACTCTATCACTGTTTACATTACTGTTCTTACTTATGCTTTCCTTCTTTACATACTCAGTACTTTTTTCGTACTGACGTCCTATTTATTTGTGGATGTTGCATGTCATGCTGCAGGTCCTGGTAGACAGGTAGACGCAGCTCCCCCACCATAGTAGGCTTCCCAATTCAGTGGTTATTGGCAAGATCCTTTCTCCGCACTTGCCGTGGTCTTGGTATGCATTTTTGTTACTAGATATTATGGGTATGTCGGGGCCCTGTTCCGGTAATGTTGTATCACTTAAGCCCCTTTAGAGGCTCATAGACATGTGTCGACTCATCTATAGTTGGAATGCCTTGTTGGCTAATTTTTGTTGTATAGTCCTTCATGGCAGCGTTGCAGCTCGTATCTTATATCTAGTTTCTTAGTAGTCTTGTCATACCATGTGATGTAGGTTTATCCCATTACCTTTAATTATTTATTTTTCATCATCCATATCTACCATTTATATTGATCTCGCCGGCCCTTAAAGATAATAAAGAAGGTTAGATAAAATGTATGTTGGTGCTCGGAAAGTATGGCCCGGGTGCTAGCCATGATCCTCCAGTTTGGGTCGTGATAAACTTGGTTTCAGAGAAAGTCTGTCTTAGGGGTTGTCTATGAGCCATGTCTAGTAGAGTCTTGATTATGGATGTGTAGCGCGCTAAATTTATAATCAGGAGACTACATGACATCTAGGGTTGTTACCTTCTTCCTGAATCTAGATCGTGCGTAGAGTTGAGTCTTTAGTGTCTGTATCTAATATTAACCTTGTTTTCTTTCAGCGATTCCTTTGACTAGGAAGCAAGCAATTATTAGACGGCATGATATAACTGTGGGAGAGGGTACCAGTCAGGTGCCTCAAGCCAGAGAAGGCCAAAGTGAGGCTCAAAGTGAGATGTCGTCTCATACCTCATCTACTCCGTCTCATCCCGAGGATATTAGGAGGCAACCAGCACCACCAGTTCCTCTGTCTGGCCCTACAGACCAAGATATGTAGAGTGCGGTGCAGTTATTGACTAGCTTGGTAGCTACTCAGGCTCAAAGGCAGAATATCGGTGCTCTTGTCAAACCAGATAGTACGAGAGTTTGTGATTTTATTAATCTAGAACCTCCAGTGTTTACCGGATCAAACCCCAAGGAGGACCCGTAGACTTTTATTGACCATATTCATCTTACATTATGGGTTATGCATGCTACAGATACAGAGGCAGTAGAGTTGGCTTCTTATCGGTTACGGGATTTAGCGGTTTTCTGGTATGAAAGTTGGGAGAGATCCGGGGATTTGAACGCCCATCCAGCTGTGTGGAAGGAATTTTCTGAGGCCTTTCTTCGTCACTATTTACCAGTTGAGATACGACGAGCTAGATCTAATAATTTATTAAACCTTAGACAAGGTAATATGAGTGTGCGAGAGTATAGTATGCAGTTTGATTCTTTAGCAAGGTACGCTTCCCATATGGTGGCCGAAGGGAGTGATAGGGTGCATATGTTCGTGAATGGGTTGGGACCACATCTGATAAATGAGTGCACGATAGCCTCGTTGGTGGAGGGCATGGATATTTCCCGTATTCAAGATTATGCCCAAACCCTAGAGGATCCTAAGAGCCAACAAAGAGCAGATAAGGAGCAGAATAGGGGCCAACATAAGCGGGCAAAAGTTGTAGGGTATTCTCATGAATTCAGAGGTAGTGTTAGGACCCAGTCTTAGAGGGATTTACCTATTCTGGTCCAAGTAAGAGTTCACGGGCATCAGGCTCACAATATCATAGGGATACTAGTCAAACGAGACCCCCAACACCCCGTTGTGATCAGTGCGGCAAGGACCACTTTGGACTGTGTCATCTAGGTTCTGATGCGTGCTATTCTTGTGGATGGCCTGGCCATACGATGCAGGATTATCCTAACAGAGAAGGTGGTGGTATGGCTCAGCAAACTGGATCTGTGTCTGGTTTTTCCTCATTGGTTCGACCTCAAGCATGGTATTTTCAATAGTCGACAGGTCGTGGTAGAGGTAGAGGTGCATTGCCGAGTTCGAGTGGTGCTCAAAAATCAAACATATGCTCTATTAGGTCGACAAGATCTTGAGTCGTCTCAGGATGTTGTTACAGGTATATTGTCTGTGTTTTATTACGATGTATATGCGTTGATTGATCCGGGATCTACATTATCATATGTTACACCATTTGTGGCTAATAAGTTTGGCATTGAACATGAATTAATAAGTAAACCACTTGCGGTATCTACTCCTATAGGAGATTCTATGATTGCTAGAAGGTTATATAGAGGTTGCACAGTGATGATTTGCAGTCGTCAAACCTCAGCGAATTTATTTGAATTCGAAATGGTTGATTCGATTTGATAATAGGAATGGACTTGTTAGTCTCATTCTATGCAAATGTTGATTGTCGTACGAAGATAGTTAGGTTTCAATTTCCTGATGAACCCTTCATCGAGTGGAAAGGGAACATTGCTACACCAAAATGTAGGTTTATTTCCTATCTTAAGGAAAGGAAGATGATCTCAAAAGGTTACATTTATCATCTCGTTCGCGTTAGGGATGCCGAGGAGAAACCGCCTACTCTACAATCCATCCCCGTGGTCAATGAATTTCCAGATGTTTTTTCGGATGAACTCCCAGGTCTTCCTCCTGAAAGGGAGATTGAGTTTAGCATTGATGTGTTGCTTGACACTAAGCCCATATCTATTCCTTCATACAGGATGGCCCCGACAGAGTAGCAACAGTTGAAGGCGCAATTGAAGGACTTACTGGATAAAGGCTTTATTAGGCCTATCACTTAACCTTGGGGTGTGCCAGTCCTATTCGTGCGGAAGAAAGACGGGCCGTTAAGGATGTGTATTGATTATAGATAGTTGAATAAGTTTACTATAAAGAACAAGTACACACGTCCAAGGATTGGCGACATGCTTGACCAACTCTTGGGTGCCAAGTATTTCTCAAAGATTGACTTACGTTCTAGGTATCATCAGGTGAGGGTTAAGGACAAGGATATTCCAAAGACAGCCTTCCGGCTTGGTGATGTTGTTCGGGCTAACAAATTCCCCAGCAGCTTTTATGGATCTCATGAATATTGTATTCATGCCCTATCTTGATGTGTTCGTGATTGTATTCATTGATGACATTTTGGTGTATTCTCGTTCTGAGGCGGAATGTGCGCGCCACTTGCGGATAGTATTACATATGCTTCAGGATCGTACGTTATATGCTAAACTCTCGAAATGTGAATTCTGGCTGAACTCAATAGCATTCCTTGGCCATGTGATATCTGACGAGGGTATTAATGTCGACACTCAAAAGATTGATGCAGTAAAGAATTGGCCGAGACCTACAACACCATCAGAAGTCCGCAGCTTCCTAGAGCTAGCAGGATATTATAGGCGATTTATAGAAGGGTTTTCCTCTATACCAGCACCATTGAATAAGTTAACACATAAAGCTACTAAGTTCCAGTGGTCTGACGCTTGTGAACGAAGTTTTCAGGAGTTAAAGAATCGATTGACATTTGCGCCAGTGCTCACTCTCCCAGAAGGAACAAAAGGTTATGTGGTATACTGTCATGCCTCAGGTATAGGTTTGGGGTGCGTATTGATGCAACATGGGAAGGTGATTGCTTATGCATCAAGAAAATTGAAGAAGCATGAAAAGAATTACCCGACCCATGATTTGGAATTGGCTGCAGTAATATATGCTTTGAAGATATGGAGGCACTACTTATACGACGTCCATGTTGACATCTACACAGATCACAAGAGTTTGCAATACATCTTCAAGAAGAAGGAGTTGAATTTGAGGCAGCGTAGGTGGCTTTAATTACTAAAATATTACGATGTCGAGATATTGTACCATCCCGGTAAAGCCAATGTTGTGGCACACACTCTCAGTCATAAGTCAATGGGAAGCTTAGTACACATTGAGGCAGGTAGACAAGGGTTGACTAAAGAGCTTGATCAGCTAGCCAATATGAGAATTAGATTGTTAGACTCTGATGACGGAGGGGTTACTGTACAGAATACATTAGAATCATCTTTGGTAGCCGAGGTAAAAGCCCAGCAATATGAAGATCCTACCTTAGTACGATTGAGAGAGACCATTCAACAATGTAAAATTACGGCTTTTGAGATCGGATCAGACGGGGCACTGAGATACAAGGGCCGGTTATGTGTGCCTGATGTGGCAGGGTTGAGAGAGAAGATTATTATTGAGATTCATCCATCCCGATATTCCATCCATCCCGACTCGTCAAAGATGTATCATGATGTTAAGGAGCAGTATTGGTGGGAAAACATGAAGAAGTCTATTGTAGAATTTTTAGCCCAGTGTCCTAATTGTCAACAAGTAAAAATCGAACATCAGAAACCCAGTGGACAGCTTCAGAATATAGAGATTCCGACCTGGAAATGGGAGGTGATTAATATGGACTTCATTATTGGATTACCTCGCTCCTATCATAAGTTTGACTCCATATGGGTGACAGTTGATCGACTTACAAAATGTGCCCATTTTCTGCCAGTTAAGACAACTTATAGAGCTGAAGATTATGCGAAGTTGTATATCAAGGAGATTGTTAGGCTTCATGGTGTGCCGGTGTCTATTATATCAGACCGAGGAGCGCAATTTGCAGCTAACTTTTGGAGGTCTTTTTAGAAAGGTTTAGGCACACAAGTGAATCTCAGCACTGCATTCCATCCATAAACCGACGGACAGGCTGAATGTACCATTCAGACACTTTAAGGTATTCTACCAGCATGTGTTCTGGATTTCAAGGGGAATTGGGATGACCATCTTCCACTCATAGAATTTGCCTACAATAATAGCTACCATTCCAGTATTAAAATGGCCCCGTACAAGGCACTATACGGGAGGTGATGTAGATCACCACTTGGATTCTTCGAAGTCGGTGAAACAGAATGATATGGGCCAGATTTGATTCACCAAACCATTGAGAAGGTGAAACTGATATAAGAGCGGCTGAAGACGGCGCGAAGCAGGCAAAAGTCTTATTCTGATGTGCGACGTCGTGATCTGGAGTTTGAGGTTGGTGATTGGGTTTTCCTAAATATCTCGCCGATGAAGGGTGTTATTCTTTTTGGCATGAAGGGTAAGCTGAGTCCGCGGTATATCGGTCCGTATAAAATTCTTCGACGAATTGGACAGGTTGCTTATGAGTTCGAATTTCCCTCAGAATTGGAATTTGCCCACCCGGTATTCCATGTATATATGTTGAAGAAATGTATTGGAGACCCTTCTCGGGTCGTCCCTATCAATGATGTACAAGTTACAGAGGATCTATCATATGAAGAAGTGCCAGTGGCTATATTAGATCGACATGTCCGCAACCTGAGAACAAAGGATGTAGCTTCCGTCAAACTATTGTGGAGGAACAAGAACATGGAAGAAATTACATGGGAAGCAGAAGAGGATATGAAGTCTAAATACCCTTACTTGTTCCAGATTCAAGATAACGAGGATGCCGGGGGGACGCATGACGCATTAGAAGATGAAATGGCTTTATGAGGTACGTATTAGCTTGAGAATACTCTTCCTTAATACAAAATGGTGATATACACATAATGTACATATCCATAATACTTGGTATAGACTTGTAAGACTATACGTTGGGTTTAACTGCTTTTAAGTTTGGTTAGTATCCATTTTATAGGGGAAAATCGGCCGGAATTACCATTGGAATCCACAATGAGTTAGGCTCCCCATAAACCCTTACATTCGAGGACGAATGTTCCTAAGGGGGGAGGGTGTTACAACCCATATTCACGTACGTTGGTTCATGCCATAAGTTAGTCAACGTAAATCTGATAAGAGATTATCTTTGAGATGATAAGAAGTTAATCATATTGGTCTTAAATTATACAAGAGTGTATAAGGGTGATTAACAAGTATTAGAAGTTAAACGAATCAAGGATGTTGTAACCCATATTTTTTGGTAAACCTAGGGGTTCTTAATATTCTCAAGAGGTTGTGTTTTAAGGTATTTGAATCATATAATATCCGTATCATAAGCCTTGAAGTCAAACGAGTTATGAAACACAAGTCGACAAAAAGTGTCTCAACTTATGTTCATAATTTTATTTAAACTTTAGGTCAAATATTACTAAGCTTTTCTCCCAATTTTCTTTGAATTACGGGGTTATCTACCCCCAAAATTGAAGATCTATGAGTCCAGTTTCCAACGCCTTAAAATGTTTATCAATACGATATCGGAGTAGAGCGATATAGGCATTGTTGCGAGAATGCACAGACAAGTAGGTGTGTCACCTACTTGGTTAAATGAGAGCCAAAAAATAGGAAATTTTGGGTCGGCAAAAGAGCCCATTCAAATTCTTATCTCCTGCAATATAACCCGCATTGTATATAACAAATAATCAGACCTAAACCCCTGCAAGTGTCCTCCTAAAAATTATCCACAAACTCTAATCGATTTTCTCTCTCTTTCAAGTTCTAATTGGGGGTAAAGCCTAGAGTTTGAAGAACCAATATAAGGGCTGAGTTATCTAACAAGTAAGGAAAGTTAAATTCTCTCTTTAATTCTTTTTTTCTGCTGTAAGTTCATGGAAATTCGTTCTATACTTGTAAGAACTCACGGAACGGTGATCGGAAGCCGTGAGTTTGAGTTACTCAATTGTAGCGGACTGTTTTGTGGACTGTTTTGGGTTGCTGTTGGACTGTGTGTTTTACTACTGTTTTGTGGAGTTTTGTAGGAGCAAGGGTATGTAGAAACACCATATATATGTAGGGTGGTGATCTGGTCGTTCGTTGTAACATTTCCGGGTCGTTTGACACAACTACGGTGGTCGTCTTATGTATGAAGTGATTAGGTTGTGTGGATTGTTTTGGGAGGCTCAATATGATTATTATTGATGTTGTTTGGGCTGTTTGGTGATTGTTTTGACTTGTTTGACTTCATATATATAGGGGAGATGTTGTCCATTTAATCGTAAAATATGTTATGGTCGATACATAATAGTTACGACGCGTAAACGATAACGATAATGTTGTTTCTCTTATTGTAGATTAAGGTGTCGTGACATTTTCATAGCTTGAGGTTGGGTAGTATATATACAAGGCATGTGAGGCTATCCCTTTCATTATTTTTCATGACTCTGATTATACATAATGCAATGAACGAGCTTCCAAAGATACTCTACTCTTAAAAACTAGCAGTACTTACATTGTTTCCCTTCTTATGGAACAATTGATGTTGAGGTTGCTTCTCTTATTCATATGTTATTAATGTTGTTGGTACTTCCTGATTCTTATAAGATTCTTGATGAAGAGTAAGTCCTAATAATGTGTACGGAGAATATCGACCTTAAGTCACTCTGAAGGGTTCAGAATATGATTCTAATGTGTCCTACATGCATTATATATATATATATATATATATATATATCTATTTTACTTTACCGAGCTGCGTTGTAGTCGACCGGGTATGGAACCTCTTGTGCAACCACTGATTAGTTGGGTTTACCAAGCTCCAGGTGGTCGGATACGTTTTACCGAGCCTATTACGGCCGGGTACGATATGATGATGATGTTGCCCTCAGAGGGGTATGTTTTAAAAGTTTATGTATATATATGTATGTATCATGCATTTCATGTCATTATCCCTCAGAGGTACCCAGATGTTAGAGGTTGTATATACTTTATCCCTATTTACATTACTGTTCTTACTTATGCTTTCATGCTTTACATACTAAGCACTTTATTCGTATTGACCTCCTTTTTTTTTTGGACGCTGCATATTGTGCTGCAGGTCCTGGTAGACAGGTAGACGCAGCTCCCCCACCACAGTAGGTTTCCCAGTTCAGCGGTTATTGGCAAGATCCTTTCTCCGGACTTGCCGTGGTCTTGGTATGCATTTTTGTTATTAAATATTATGGGTATGTCGGGGCCTTGTTCTGGAAATGTTATATCACTTAAGCTCCTTTAGAGGCTCATAGACAGGTGTCTACTCATCTATAGTTGGTATGCCTTATTGGGTAATTTTTGTTGTATAGTCTTTTATGGCAACGTTATAGCTCGTACCTTATATGTAGTTTCTTAGTAGTCTTGTCATCTCATGTGGTGTAGGTTCATGCCATTATCTTTCATTGTTTATTGTTCATGATCCATATCTACCATTTATATTGATCTCGTCGGCCCTTAAAGATAATAAAGAAGGTTAGATAATATGTACGTTCGTGCTCGAAAAGTATGGCCCGAGTGCTAGTCGTGATCCTCCAGTTTGGGTCGTGGCAACACACTTAGAAAATGGATAACTACTTAGTTTAACTTTTACATTTGCAAAACCTCAAATTGGGGATTTCTCAAGTATGGGAGATTAGGCATTCTCACAAAAGTGATCATATTCAAGAAGTTATGGACATACAGATATTCATATTATCCTCTGGTTAACCCATTTTTTTATCCGTATTGAATATGGATCGCGTCGAATTGTTTATCCATATTCGATCTGTCCATATCCGAGCCACATTCCCGTTTTCCACCCCTAGTCAAACGAAATGAAAATGGCCACTTTTAAGACATTCTTTGCCCTCGCATTGCTTACAATGTTGTCATTTCAAGAATCAAAACAAGCATGGCTGCTCGCTTTTTGCTATGAAGTATCTGTCTTACCATCACTGCCAACAATTCCCTCATTGCCTCAGCTAACACTGCCACAACTGCCAAATGCCGCGTTGTCACTGTTGGAAAGTACAGTTCCTACACTTCCAACAGCTTCACCATTGCCAACTTTGCCTGCTGCTCCAAAGATGACTTTGCTTCCTATGCGTGCCAGTATTCCAACTATTATCCCCTCACTTCGCACTATTCAAACCATTCTCACCCTCTCTCCGCCATCAAAGTAATCTCACCACAAACAAAACAAGAATTAGTGACAGACCAATTCAATAGCTATACAACAAAAAATCGTCTTTAATCCTATTTAAAAATTAATGAGTGATGTATTATCAGAGAATATTGTTTAGCTACAAACTATTTAGCAATATATTTGCGATGAACTTTGTATCTAGTTCCTATTATAGAGCTGGAAAACATTTGATGTTATCTTCTATTTTAGCTTGTGTGCACTTTCTATTTGTGTTATGTTCTGTATTCTTCATGGTATGGCTATTGTATTTTATCCTTTTCATTTATGAATTATATATCTTTTATTTTTCTTACTAAATCACATTAGACAACAGAATACTTGTGTAAAAATCAAATGATAGATGATATGTACTAATGATGGTGTTAGAACACAAACTCAATGTGTCATAAACTTGTCATTCATTAAGTGTTACTATATTAATAGTCAATTAGTGTTTCATCAAATATATGTATATGTATGTATATGTGTGTGTGTGTATATATATATATATATATATATATATATATGTGTGTGTGTGTGTGTGTGTGTGTATATATATATGCCATCCACTCCTTCTAATTTTTCAACAACTTCCTCATATATAATATACCCTTCTAGTAAATGATCAATCTCACTCATAAAAAAAATTCTAGCCTTCTATCATCTAACTTTATTTTCCTGAAACAAAGCATTTAATATGTAGCATTGATAATGGCTCGTCCCAACAACTTCAGCTCGATCATCTCCTTGTTGTAGAATTATTGTTCTTAACAAGCATGATCGCCTCTAGCCATGTCGCTCGCATCCTACCTGAAGAATTGCCATCAGGTGGTGGTGGTGGATCAAGAATCATAGTTGATGTCGTAATACTACCTGTGGAGATACTTGGTGTGGCTAGAGTTGAAATACTTGATTCTCATACTGATATTCCATAAGCTTTGCCAGAAATCCCAACACTTGGTAATAGTTGTTTACTAGTATAGGTTGCGACTGTGGAGGATGGACATGTAGAGGTCCTACCAGTGAATTGTTGGGAATTGATTCAAAAAATCTTTTAAGTTTATTGGATGGATGAAATTATTTACTGTGAGTTGAATAAGTCTTTTACTAGGGTTGACAGAGTCTTTAGGTGAGTTGCTATTTTTTTCTTATTTGGTTGCTGTTTTTCTGGTCATTTCCTAGATTTTTGTCAAGTGGGTGTTATGAATAGATATTATCTTTATGAGCTTGTAAGCCTATAAAATGCACGCCACTTTCAGTTAATAAGATAAGCCCTTCTACAGAATATCTTATTTTGCTTCTCTGCATATGCTTTAAGTTTTCTAATTAAAGACAATCTCTTTTCTCTACATTGTGGTATCAGAGCCTGCGCTTGGTCTTTGACTGGGAAACAAAGGGATAAGGAGAGAAACATGTGAGGGAGTGAAATACGATAAAAACGAAAAGGTATGGCAGCAAATTTTATTTCCTCTTCTTCACAACCACTCATACACATCTTCAATTGCGAGAAGTGTGAGTTTTGGAGTATCAAAGACCTTGTTTAAGTCCCAAGAATTGTGGGACTTAGTTGAAGATGTGTTCGTTGATGTGGAAGAGCCAGATGCAAAGGATGAGAGGAGATTAAAAGAAGTCAGAAAGAAGTATGCCAAAGTTTTTTTCTTTAACCAACAAGATCTTCATGAGACGATTTTTTATAGAATTGCAGCAACGACTACCTCAAAAGAGGCGTGGTTGATTTTTAAAAAAAAGTTTCAAGGTTCTTTAAAGGTAATTACTGTAAAATTACAGTCTCTTTGCCGCGACTTTGAAACATTATTCATGAAAAATAATGAACATGTGCAAGACTTTTTATCAAGAGCTAATGTGATTGTAAGTCAAATGAAATCATACGCTGAAGAGGTAAGTGATGAAACTGTAGTTTCAAAAGTTTTAAGAAGTTTGCCTCCAAATTTTGATCATGTGGTTGCATCCTTTAAGGAATCAAAAGAATTATATGTGTTTTTGATTGATGAACTAATGGGCTTTTTGCAATCTCACGATTCACGAATCAACAAGTCGATTGAGAAGAATGAAGAACAAGCTTTTCAAGTTAAGGAAATGTATCTAATTCAGAATGAGAAGTCACCAGAGCAAAGAACACAAGGACGTGGTAAGAGAGGTGCTTTTAGAGGAAGAGGACGTGGTAAAGGCAGAGGACAATTTGGACATGGTAGAATGGAGTGCAATGTTACAACTGCCACAAGTTCGGTCACATAGAAGGTAACTGTTGGTACGAAAATTATCAAGCTAGTTATGCAAGAAAAAGGAATGTTTTTTATGGCTCGCTCTACTATTATGGATCATAAGATTGGTGTTTGGTTGGTTGATAGTGGCTGCTCCTATCACATGTCTGTAGAAAGGTCGGCATTTAGAGAGTTAGATGAGACAAAAAGAAGGCAAATGTGGCTCGGAGATAATAAGGAAATACATGTTAAAGGTGAAGGTACTGTAGTTGTCAAAACTAGTCAAGGTAAAGTAGAACTTATTCAAAATGTTCTCTTTGCTCCTAGCTTGACACATAACTTGCTAAGTGTTGGGCAATTATTGAATAATGGACTCTTTGTCTTGTTTGATGATGGATTATGTGTCATTAAAAATAAAAAGACGGGTCAAATCTTAGCATATCAATTTAGACAATAGGATAGTAAAAATCAAATTATAGATGATATGTACCAATGCTGGTGTTTAGAACACAAAGTCAACGTGTCATAAACTTGTCACTCATTAAGTACTCATATATTAATAGCCAATTAGTTTTTCATCAAATATATATATTATTCCCCATGCTACCACAACATGTCATCCACTTCTTCTAGTTTTTCAACAACTTTCCCCGTATATGATTTACGCTTCTAGTAAATGATCAAACTCACTCATAAACAAAACATCCAACCTTCCATTGTTTAACTTCATTTTCCAAAATCAAAGTATTTAGTTTGTAGCATTTAATATGGATGGTCCCAACAACTGCAACTTGATCATCTCCTTATTTGTAGCATTATTGTTCTTATCAAGCATGATCACCTATAGACTTGCCGATCGCAGCCTACTTGAAGAATTGCCATCAGGTGTTGGTGTTGGATCAAGAATCTTAGTTGATGCTGCAGTTCTACTAGTGGAGATACCTGGTGTGGCTAAAGTTGCAATACTTTATACTCATGCTGATATTTCACAAGCTTTGCCCGCAATCCCAGCACTTGGTAATAGTGGTTTACCAGTACAGGTTGCAACTGTGGAGGGTGGATATGTAGAGGTCCTACCAGTGAATACTGGTGTGGAAAACCTTGCAGTACCTTCAGTTGACACTCCCTAACATGCCTTTGAATTTTGAGGGTGTATAATGTCTTGGAATTATCTTCGTGTCATGTTTTGATTGTAAAACAAACATTATTT
Organism: Nicotiana knightiana; assembly: GCA_005239525.1. Lineage (NCBI taxonomy): Eukaryota > Viridiplantae > Streptophyta > Magnoliopsida > Solanales > Solanaceae > Nicotiana > Nicotiana knightiana. The sequence continues at coordinate 84,857 of ML431553.1, forward strand.
GATGTATAAGTTCAGACTGTACTATATATTTTGATAATTATGAGCTCTTCCCTTGTCTGGTATTCAAGCACCCAATATATATTATTTGAGCAAAAGCTATTGGCCGTACCCGTGTTCGGACTTTTAGCTCCACCCCTGAATAACAGGTAACTCAGAACAAAGTGCCAAATGATAGGCTACTGCCCCCACCTTTCATCGATCTCATAAGACCATTGAATCATTGATTTTGCTTACCTTTCTTTTCGAATCTCATGACACTCTTTATTGCTCATACTTTTTAAGAACAAATTATTTCTAACACTGAACTCTAGTCTAAGTCTGCTTAGTGCCAGAGTGTCACGACCAAAAATTTATAGGTCGTGATGGCACCTAACCTGAACCATTAGTTCAGTCAATTAACAATTGACACAATTCTAATAAAATAAGTGTGATCAACAATTGATATATCTGGATTCCAAACAACATCTCAAGGACTGGTAGTACAAGCCATGAGCTACTAAGACTAGATTATTGTAAAAACGAACATGAAGTTAATTTAACTTTTTTTTTGAAATGTACTTCAGCAGAATTCAACTAGAATTACCCAGGGACAAGTGGTAGCCACATCTGAAAGACACGAACATCTTCAGAGTCAGCTCCCGGCATCACCCGCAACTCCGCTCCAAAATCTGTACGCAAAGTTCTGATGTGTAGTATGAGTATAACCGATCCCATGTACTCAGTAAGTATCTTGACTAATTTCGGTGAAGTAGTGACGGGACTTTTTAGTTAAAAGATACTCACTGATATAACTTGTACAGAAGACTAGCAATAGAACAATACTAGGACATAACAGAATATCTTACAAGGAAACAATTATGCGTAGCAGTAAATGATTTCTAGAAGAACCACGATTAATATTCCTTAATATCATGACCAATCCTTTCCTTAGAGAGATAACTAGACAATCACAGTAATAAATCCATAACTTTCATAGTGCGAGAAATATACTCAAGATATAAAATCCAATATAAGCTTTATAGTTTGTTTCACTTTAATATAAGCTTTCTACCATGTTATCCATTCATGCCTCTACTTGTTACCTTATAAAGATCATGTGTTCCCCTTTTATTTTTTATATATACATCTATACCTTTTACCATGCCAATTAGGTGAAATTGTATTCTTCTTTCCTAATTGATGTCATCATTCCTATGTTTCCTACCTTGTCATTACTGTTATCGATATTTATTTCACCTGGTTGGTACTGTTACACATAAATTTGGTGAGGATGAACACATGATCTTTATATGGTAACAAGTAGAGGCATGAATGGATAACATGGTAGAAAGATTATATTAAAGTGAAACAAACTAGATACGACATGGTTATATATATAACAACAAGAAGGAGGCATGGTATTTGCAAGTTAAACAAGTAGAAGGAATGGGAAACACAAGGACAATTGAGATATAGAACAAAGACAGAACGACAACGACAAGTCACATGGGAAACATAGGTGCGACAATAACAACTCAAGGTAAAGTCATGAATGTATACTCAAAGTAAATCTAACACAACATAATGCATGTCCCTCGTCCTCGCTGCACGAAAACACCCTTCGTGCCATGAACTCGTGATAATATAAAAGCATGATGCTATAACTGAAATAACATGGCATCATCCTTCGTCATTTTACTATCATGCTCACATGATAATCTAAATGAGACTAGAATAATATAAATGAAATGGCACTGCATCACTCTTCGTGCTTTTACTCTCAAATGAAACGTCACGGCATCACCCGTCGTGCTTTTCACTTTCATTCACATAATAAAATATATGAAATAGAACGACATCACCCTTCGTGATTTACACTCTTTCTCACATGATAATATAAAAGTAATGGAACAGCGTCACCCTACGCATTTTACACTCTCACTCACATGATAATATAAAACCAATAGCACGACATCACCATTCGTGCTTTACACTCTTCCTCACCAAGCATATGTATATCAATGACAAGCAAGGTAGGAAGCATAAATAACATCAAGGAGACTGGTTAAACGAATATTCCAAATGAACCCCAATCACAACTTTCAAGCTAATAATTGATCAATAAAACCTCAAGACCCTTATTATTCGTATTTCAACAAATCTCAAGAATGATCTACAACTCGAGTATACAACCTAATATCTCAAGAATAACGGTCGTAGTAATGTGTTAGTGATTAAGCATGATGAAGACCGAATTAGACACATCAGTGTTTCTCAAAATCCCGTCAAATTTTAATCAAGTTATAATAAAATAAATCATGGTTTCTAACATTTAATTCTGTATTCTTATTAATATAGAATTCAAGTAAGACATGAAGAAAGAAGGTCACGTAAATCTACAAGACACAATTAATAGTATAATTTACCCCCGAGCATGATTAATCTTGACACATGCATATACGCTTGTCACCTCATATATTCCACACCCCCGCATGTAGCAAAAAATATCAATTAGTAGGAAAACTTCCCTCCACAAAGTTAGGCAAGACACTTAACTCAAACAAGCCAAATTGATACCGATCAAGCCAAACGATGCTCTGAAAATCCATCCAACGATTATCGACCGTCGACGGCTCGAAACTAGCCAAAAGAAACTCGAATACATCAAATAATGCCAAGGAAAAAAATCCAATTGATAAAGGTCGAATTTTTAATCAAAAGCCCAAAGTCAACCAAAAACTCAAACCCGGGCACCCACCTCAGAATCTGACGAAACTTACAAAATCCGATAACCCATTCAATTACGAGTCCAACTATACTAGTTTCACTCAAATCCGACTCCGAATCGATGTTCAAAACTCAAAATTTACTTTATAAAATTTTTGACAAAAAAATTCCCATGTTTCACTTTGAAATCATCAATCAAATGCCATAAACAAAGATGGATTCATAAAATATAACAAAAAGAGAGTATAGAACATTTACCCCACTCCATATGGTGAAAATCGCCTCCAAACATTATCCAAATCTGAGATCACCAACTCAAAATATGACCAAATGAATAAATCTTTGATATTAAGTATTTTTGCCAGTTGTTCTGCCTCGTTTCGTGTGTCACATGATTCCAAAACTCACTTTTGATTCCTTCAATGGACTCCTTGTGAAATTTCACAAAGTTAGACTTTTGAATCACTTCATTTGACCTTATAATGAAGGAGATATGTTGGTTTCAATATTTTGAAATAGTGCGGATTTTTAAATACAAAGTCAATGGCAATTTCGTAATTAATCTGAAAAATCCGACAACCCAATTCTTAGTAAAATGACTATAAACTTCTCGTACGATGTCCAAATTCAATGAATCTTTTTTGCTATGCCTCCGTAATTACGATACAGATCTAATTCTTCAATCAAAACAGAAATCGGAGCTCATTCGTTTAATGTGGTACAATTTATGCTTGAAAAAACGACGTCGAAACATAAGAAAAACGAATGCAACACAATCCAAACCTATCCGAAACTCACCCGAACCCCTCGGGACCCCATACGAATATACCAACTAGTCCCACAACATAACACGAACCTACTTGAGGTCTTAAATCATGCATAACATCATCGAAACGACTAAGCGCATCTCAAATAACACTTAATGAACTTTCAAACTTTCTCCTTCCAAAAACTGGTGCCGAAACATAACAAATCAACTCGGAATTAACTCAAATTTTGCACACAAGTCCTACTACATTATGAGAGATATTCGTGCCCTCAAACTATAGAGCGAAGTGCAAATGCTCAAAACAACCAGTCGGGTCATTATATTCTCCCCCAGTTAAACGTACATTCATCCTCGAATGTTCTAAGAGTCGTTCTAATGACATCAAACTAGGGTATAACCTTACCATGCACATACCCGGGGTGAAACCACGTCACTCCGATCCAAAGAAGCCTGCCAACACAACATAACTTGAGATCCTTACTTCAACCTTAGTCCGTAAATCTTATAACCCATTTTGAAACATCCGGAATTCATTACAAGACCCGAATCTCGCATATACACACTGTATAAGTTTGAAAAAGTTGTATTAAGTCATAAAAATAACCCAAGATATAATCACATGATATGCCCCATCATTCAGATACTCACAGCAGTAACTGCTGACCACTATGGCTGCCTAAAAACAAATTCGGTACCAATAGTAAACCTCATATAAACTAACATCTCGTACAAAACCTTCATACATTGTCGATGATGAAAGAAACACTCAGAATCGCTTTACCACTCATCTAATCATTAAGCCAAGAAGCTCAATTGTCTGACGAGGGCCATCGCCCAAATCCTTAGCGACTATATGGTATCATTCTTTCGAACATTACTTATCCCAATATAATAGTGCAAACCTTAGGTCTAGAAACCTCATCCCAGCCAATACAAGTAGCCCAACCGATAGGTCTCACTTAAAAACATATTGTAACGACCCGACCGGTCGTTTTTAGCATTTGCATTTGGCTCGGTAGATTGGGGGCTCCAGTAGCTCTGTATGATGTATTAGGACGTGTGTGCAAAATTTAGGTCATTTGGACTTCGGCGTCGTTGGCGAATTTTGAAAGTTCAGAAGTTCTTAGGCTTGAATCCGATGTTGATTTGGTGTTTTGGTGTTGTTTTGGGTGTTCCGGAGGTTCGGCTAGGTTTGGGTAATGATATATGACTTGTTGGAATTGTTGGTTGAGGTCCCTAGTTCCTCAGGTGAGTTACCGATAGGTTTGGGCTGTGTTGCACTCGTTTCTCTTATGTTTCGACCCCGTTTCTTCAAGCATAAATGATATCATATTGAACAAATGATCTTCGATTTCTTTTTGGATTGAAGCACTAGATCCGTATCGTAATTACGAGCCCGTAGCGAAAAGAATCATCAACTTTGGACATCGTATAAGGATTTTATGATCATTTTACTAAGAATTAGGTTGTCAGATTGTTCAGATTAATTACGAAATTGCAATTGATGGCATATTTAAAAATCTGCAATATTTGCAAATATTACAACTTAAATATCTCCTCCATTATAAGGTCAAATTGTGTGATTCAAAAGCCTAACTTGACTAGAATTTCATAAGGAATCTATTGGAGGCATAAAAGGCAATTTTTGGGATCGTTTGGCATAAGAAACGAGGCAGAATTGCTGGCAGAAAAATATTTAAAATAAGGGTTTGTTTATTCGGTCATATTTTAAGGTGGGGAGCTCGGATTTGGGCGATTTGGGAGAAGATTTTCATCATATGGATTGAGGTAAGTGTTCTCTACTCGATTTTAATTATATTTCATGAATTCATCTTGCTTTTGGGATTTTATTGATGATTTCAAAGTGAAATTGAGGGAGTTAGGGCTTGAGTTTTGGAGAGTTTTAGGTAGGGATTTGAAGGACCAAACGGAGTCCGATTTTGACAAATTTTACATGGTTAGACTCCGGAGATGACAAGGATTATTATTTTGTCAGTTTTTGCCGATTTCGGATTTTTGGCATATTTTGTAGTTTTTATTGTGGAATTCGATTCTTTAGCCTATGTTGATAGTAGTATTCTGGTTTTGGTTATATTTGGAGCTTTTGGAGACCGAGTCCAGAGACGAGGGCATCTCGGAGTAGGATTTTTACGCGGTTAAGGTAAGTAAAAGTTTTAACTCTGTCTTTGAGGGTATAAACCAGGAGAAATTGATATCACGTGATTGTTTGGAAGTGATACACACGATAGGAGACGGGCGTGTGGGTGTGCACCACAAGGGATTGAGACTTGGTCCATCCCATGAGGCTGTGAGGCCTAATAGCTATTATCTATGGTTATGTGTTTACTTGTTGTTGAACTTGTTTGCCTTCATGTTAGAGATCATGATTAGGCTTTATTCATGTTAATGTTATTTGTACTCAATCATAGAAATTATTGTACATGTTTACCTCAGTCTCTATTATTTTGCTGATATGTTGTGATACTTGATGTAGGTTGTGTCCCCTTATTGGTGGTGCATTCTGAGGCTGGAGAGGTACATGACTGAGTGAGGCCGAGGGCCTGGTTCTGACGATATTAATACCATAACGCATAAGTTGTTCGCGTAGCACGTGAGCTGACTGTGTGGATCTAGGTATTGATATTATGGCATGTGAGCTGTCCGTGCTTAGAGCTTGAGCTTTGGGGGCTCCTATGGAGTTACATACCCCCAAGGAATGTAGAGTGTTGAGTGTATTGAGTGTTGAGTGCTGAGTGCGAGTGATGAGTGATGGAGTGACATTTTTGTGATGTTGCATTTACTTTTGTTCTTGTTGCATTTATCTGTTGAATTTCTTTGTGGCATTTACAGAGTTATGGAATTTACCTGTTTATTCATGTTATTTTTAAATTGTGAAAATAAATAATTGGACTGTTTTGCTTAGCTCGTCAATACTGCTCAGTTCCTTAGTTATTTCTGTTACTACTGAGTCGGTTGTACTCATACTACACCCTGCACTTTATGTACAGATCCAGGTGAGTTAGAGCGCGGCGATCGTTGAGTTCAGGCCGACTATATTTGGAGACTGCAAGGTAGCGGCTAGCGTCTGCACGACCTTCTTACTTCTTTTGTCATTTCTTCTTTTGGACAGTTAGACAGTTTATATATCTTAGTTCATAGTTTTAGACGCTCATGACTTAGTGACACCTAGATGTTTGGGGCTCATTTCCGTACTTTATATTAATTATATTTAGAGTCGATTTTAGTTTATAAAAATTTCAAATATTGGATATGTTTATTAAATTCTTATAATCGATTTAGTAGTAATGTTTTGGGAAATAGGCTTGCCTTGTAACATGATAAGCGCCATCATGACATGGTTAGATTTGGGTCTTGACACATACGGAGCCCCACACAATGCGCCGATATACCAACAAGTAAAAATTCAGACATGACAGATATAGTAAGAAAGTTAAAAAAGAAGGCTACTAAGAAGTTAAGCAGGAAGGGAAATTTTTAACATTTTCATATGAACTATTTTCAACAAGGTGAAAGAAAAATACATGAAATAAGCATAAGGAGAAAGATTTCATCACAGTACCGTTGTGGCACGCAACCCGATCCCATAATATCAATCCACATAGGGTACCCATCGATCCATAATACTCGGGCTCACTGATAAGATGTACGTCAATATCAAGCACGATAGAGTGCACAAAATATAATTGTGGTAAAATGATTACGAAGAAACAATACTGAGGAAGACAAGAACAACTATAGTGCAATAAGCAAGTCAATATCACGAAGGCCATCTCGCCCATAAAACCATAAGGCCTAAACAAAATTACAACATGCGTGCGAAGAATCATGTAACCCTCATAATGCGCCATAACATAAGAGAGAAACAAATAACATTGACCAAGGTGCGAATAACATCTATTCCGCCCGATTATATACTTGTGGTTGCAACTGTGTAGTAGCAAAAAAAAATTATCCGATACAGAATACACATCCTTATTGGCCCTACCAAGTCTCCAAATCCATAGAACACATGAATCACCATACCTGATCCCAACTCCACCACCCGAATGTCTAATATATCTCTCATATGCGATCATCCCACGAGGAATACATTTATAATTTGTCCGTTCCACTTAGAAAAATCTTAATATTAGTAGTCGATCAACCAGGCGAGCACCACCATACAAATGAAGCATTTGTAAGTCAAAACACAAGGCGCCTTCTGATATGCACACCCTTCTCAGGCAATACCAAGTAAATGTAGAAACTCGAACCTTTGTTTAATATGATGAAGACATCTTAACCCTAGATTATATGTAGAAACCCAAACCTTGCTCTGATATCAATTTTTGCGGAAGATCGTGGGTTAGCTAGCACACCATCACATACAAAGCAAACAGAGAAGAAAAATCAACACAAGGATTTAACGAGGTTCGACTAACCCTAATATTCATGGCAGAAGAAAATAGAGTTTTTCACGATGAATGAGAAGAAAAGCACAATACAATTGATATTTTAACTTCAATAACAAACAAGAGGGGGGGTGATTTGTGTGGTGCCCGATTTTTCGCCTAAACTGATTACAGAAGGACTTGGTTCTTCTATATGTTCCTTAACCTACTATTGCTGGAATAATAAATGCTGAAAGTAAAGAACACAAGTATTTTACGGGAA
>ML431553.1:93476-158144 GCA_005239525.1 Nicotiana knightiana
GGGGGGGGGGGGGTGATTTGTGTGGTGCACGATTTTTTGCCTAAACTGATTATAGAAGGACTTGGTTCTTCTATGTGTTCCTTAACCTACTATTGTTGAAATAATAAATGCAGAAAGTAAAGGACACAAGTATTTTACGTGAAAAACACCCGGCTCAAAAGATGAAAAAACCACAACCTACTTCTCGGTAGGATTTTCCCAAACTATCGACTAAATCAATGAGCCAAAAATTTGTATTTACAAATAACTTTTTTAAACCTAGGCCTAACTCTAATCCCTTGTAGCAAACAGCCTCTAACTGTTGCGACAACTTTAAGTTAACTCTAACTTGAATACTCAGAATACCTATTACAATTGCTTCTAGACAAAGATCAAAGATACAATATGAAAACACCTACTACAATTGAAATAGAATGAAAGATAGACAATTGAAACTTGTTCTTTTATCTGGTTCATGTAGCTTCAGGTTTTTACACTTGAATCACACACGAATTTCTTGCACATTGTCTTTCTATTTTTCTCTCAATTCACGTTTAACTTCTATGTCTGTGCATTTCCTGTAAAGTGAGAACATCCTGCAATTTATAGAGTTAGTAGAATAAAAAACAACTAGAGTTCTAATGCTTCTCTTCCTTAGTGGAAGAGTTCTAGTTGAGTCTCAACATCTAACTCCTTCATTATCTTGGATAGTGTTCTCTTTGATTAAGGAGTCTTTTTCCTTATCAATTATGTAATATTTTCGATCCGGAGATATCAATTATACCAAATTAAGCTTATCTCCATCACCGGAACCTCACATGCTTGAATCTGCCCGTGTCTATGTACATAACGGATGGACATGGTTCATGCCTGAGCTTCCTTTGTCAATATTTAAAACTAGCCTTCACTTGGGCCAACAACAATCTATAGAATCCCCACTACAACTCCTATAAGAGAAATGTTTCCCAATTTAACAAGGACAATAACTTTTCCTTTACCAAATCTATTAGGCATCGTTATATTAATTACAAAATCAATAATGGAAACTGATGCTCGTGGAAATATACTGCTTTTCATATTATTGGTAGTAGAGGCCTTATTTGAACTTTCTATAGTGTCCTAATAGCAACAATCACAACTTGAAACTTTGTGACTGAAATATGATCAAAGTATAGCTGAGATTTGTCTAAAAAAATTTGCAAGAAATTCAAATTTGTAGATATTTGTATGGATTTGTTGCTATGATTATTGGCTGATTTTCATCTATATACAAAGATATTGAAGTAGTGTACTGCCTGTCCGGGTATCTTTGTTACACGACTTAGTAGAGTGTTTTATTTTCTATTAGTATATCTTTCTGAATGTAACTTGTCAAGTTATGTTAATTCTATATTGGTACACCACTGTTTGTCAAAGTATAACATTCACATATACTGGAGAAATGCGCTTAAGTCAATAATAGTTAACTTCATGGAATTAATACAAAGGCTACTGCATAATAAATGTATAACACTCAAGAGAGCACAACTGATACGATACAAATCGCTAAGAATCACTCAAAGATAAAAACAACAACAGAGAAACAGGGAAGAAAAAAATAAAATCAAACGGCAGAGACCATAGGGTAAGACAGGAAAATGTTGGAAGCTGCAAAATCAGTTGGATGGAGGAGTTGCAAGTGTAGGAATGGTAGGAAGTGACGGCATTTTGGGAAGAGGAATATTGGCAGGCATTGGTGGTAGAGTCATCTTTGGTACAGAAGGCAATTTAGGCAAAGAAGGCAATGGTGTTGCTGTTGGAAGCGTTGGCAATGGTGGCAATGTGGTTGCTGTTGGCAAATTTGGAATTTTAGGCAATTGTGGCATTGTTGGCTGAGGCAATGATGGGATTGTAGGCAAGTTCGGAAGTTGAAGTAGGCCGCGAGCAGCATGTGTTGTACTGATGCTTGATAAGGACAGTAATGCTATGATCAAGAAAAGGATTGAGGAGCTGCAACTGGAAGAAGCCATTGTCAATAGAAGTATGTGTCTTTTGGCTTAGTTTGCTAGATTGCTTTGTGTTCCAAGAAAATTCAGTTGTGTTTTGTTTGATCATCTCTAAAGAGTATATATAGGGAAAATTCTTGAGGGTCTATGAGGATTTGGTGAGATGTTGCATATGCTCTAAATTCTATAATTCTATTGTTAGTTAACCTTCTCAAATGTTGCTTTCAAGTCAAGAAGTTTTCTGAAAAAGTAATTATGTATAGATGAAATTTGGATCAACCATATTTGGTTGACAATTTATACAATACTAATTGATGAAATCATTTATTTATAAGTTTAAACTAATACTTGTATATTGGTTGGCACTATGGAAATGTTTGCTTTCCTAATGATGGTCAAATGACTAATCAGCTCAACAATATTGTGAAGTCTAACACTTTTCCACGTGTAATGTTGAACTTGGAAGTAATAATATGCTTGTTAGGAAGTTAAAACTAGTAATACTAAACTCTTAAGTATTCTTCCTACTATATTAAGCAAATCTCTGTTTTCTACTCAATTATGAAGAAGTAAAAATTAGGGGTTCATTTCTTTGTCCCAAATATTATATTTCAATGCATTGACATATTTTTTCTACCGCCTGTGCATTCCTATATAATGGTGTTTTTTAAAAATCAATCTTTATTATTTAACATAATTTGAACTAGCCATCTCTTAGAAGATATTATTATGATGAAAATTAATGAATTCAGATATATCACATTTGAACATCTGCTCGATATTGCTATCCTGCTCCTGTGATCTGCTCAATTTAATTCCTTTCTTTAAACAAGCCGAACCAAGTTTAGGGCGGTGATTTACTCCTTTTTATTGACAATGATTTAATCCTTTTTATTGACAACAATTAGTACAAATTTGAGTACGTCTGATATTTTAACTTCAATACCACACAACAGGGGTGATTTGTGTGGTGTCCAATTTTTTGCTTAAACTGATTATGGAAGGACATGATTCTTGCAAGTGTTCTTTAACCTACTATTATTGAAATAGTAAATGCAGAAAGTAAAGAACACATGTGTTTAACGTGGAAAACACCTGGCTCAAAGGTGAAAAAATCACGACCTACTTCTCAGTAGGATTTTCCCAAACTCTCCACTATATCACTGAGCCAAAAACTCCATTTACAGAACACTTTTGTAAACCTAGGATTAACTCCAATCACGTCTAACTGTTGCGACAACTTCAAGTTAACTCTAAGTTGAATACTCTGAGGACCTATTACAATTGCTTCTAGATAAAGCGAAAATGCATAATATGAAAACACCTACTACAATTGAACTAGAATAAAAGACATACACTTGGAGATAGTGCTTCTATCTGGTTCATGTAGCTTCAGGTTTGCTCTCAATTGACGTTTAACCTTTTCTTTTGTGCGTTCCTATAGAATGAGAACATTCTGTAATATATAGAGTTAGTAGATGAAGAAATAACTAGAGTTCTAATGCTACTCCTCCTTGGTGGAAGAGTTCTACTTGATCTAAACCTCTAACTCCTCCCTTATCTTGGATAGTATTCTCTTTGAGTAAGTATTCCTTCTCCTTATCAATTATGCAACATTTTCGATTAGGAGATATCAATTATACCAAGTTAAGCTTATCTCCTTCATGTGCATCCCACATGCTCGAATCTTCCCGTGTCTATGCACAAAAGGGATAGACCTGGTTCATGCCTCAGTTTTCTTTGTCAATCTTCAAAACAAACCTTCATTTGGGCCAACAAATTCCCCCTCTTTGATGATGACAAACTCTGTGCTTTTCATAAGCTTAGTCCCTGTTTTAACTTAGCTCAACATCATCATAATGTGAGAAATATTTTTCCTTTTTATCACTTATCATCAAGGACCAGGTACATTTGGTTATAAACATCAGTGTTCAAAGTGTAAAGCACAATCTTTTCCCCCCTTTTGGCATCATCGAAAAGTTGCATAAATATGTAAGATAACCAGATCGTAAAAGTTACTCATGGCCACTGGCTACTTCAAATGCAATCATAGATTAATATCCATAGATCATGCTAAGAATTTTAACCATCAAGAAATATAAACAAAGAGTTAGAGCAAAAGACAGTGAATTACATTGATGTTTGATAAGATTCTACCAAAAAGCATAAGAAGACATAAAAACACTGGAAACATGAGCAAAAACAACAAAAAATTCCGAACTGGGTCACTGGGTGATCTACACTAGGCTAGGAGGCTTAAGGCTGGGAAGGAACAAGTGCTTGGTTTTTGGCTTGGAGGAGTTTCAACATATCCTCAAGAATGCCTTCATTCTTCTCCTTTTCTCTTTCCAACTCAGATATGACAGTATCTCTCTCAGTCTCCACCTCATCAAACCTCTTCTTCAGCCTCTCAATTGGAACATCCTTATCCCCACTTTATTGCACCAAGACTCGCACCTTGCTATTCACTTGTACCTTATTGGATGAACTAGGTTCTTTAGGAGTGCCATGGAGTTCATAGTCACAAGCAAGCAGAGTATTTGCCCCAAAATGATCCTTGCTTGTACCAACCTCCACATTCTTCATATGTACCTTGAAATGTGCAACTACAACCGAGCGAATGAAGCCATAATGAATGCCATTAGTCTTGGTGCCATTTATAACCCTATCAAGAAGCTGGATAATAAATCCAGGCCAATTAATCTGCCTCTCACTATCCAAACACTCCATCAGGACCAAGTCCATGAAGTTTGCAATGTGCCTCCTTTCCTGCCTTGGCAGAACACATTATTTGACAAATTCGAACAACACCTTTCCGGGTGGCTTCATCTCACTCTTGTACACAGCCTTGGGCTCAATTTCCTCCTCATTGCCACTGAATTTTCTTGTAATGGCCAGGGAAATAGGAAGATTTTCTAGGCATGGCCACTTGAGCTTTGTATAGTCATTGTACCCCTCAGCAAGTACACCCAGAATTTCTCCCAACACCTTCACATCGAAAGAGACTTGCACTCCTTTCACCATACTGGTAACCATTCTATTTTTCACCTCACCATTTGCCATAAACTCAACAATTTCATTCCTCGCCAACCTGCCATCAACCGACGGACCATGTCCTTCGAGCCTTGCTACTCCAACTTCTCCAATAGCAACACCATTCCTTGCTCCTCCAAGTCCGTGAGGAGTCTTCCCTTCAAAATTGTCTTCTTTCCAATCTTGGTCATCTTGTCTTTCTTAGTGTTAGAATCATCTTCTTCCTCTCCACTCCATTCTTCTTCCTCAACAATTTTCACTTGTTTTGACTTCACATCAGACCTAGTTATTTTTGCCAAGGTGGATGGTTCAGCAGAATTTGACTCTGAAACATACTTCTTAGTGGAAGTCTTAGCTTTTTGGGTTTGGGAGTCTGAACCTCCCCTTCTTCAGTCTCATGTTCATCTCGAAGGACCATCTCCATCTCATCAAGGTCAACAGCATCAGCAGGCTCATCCATCTTCTTCTTTCCCTTAACAACTGCTTTTCTTCCATTTTCTTCTAAAGCTTTCTGCAGTTCTGCCTCATTCTGCTTTAGCTGACTTCTTGTGGCTCTTCCTCTTGTGGGAGGAATTTCAACAGTAACAGAAGGGGAAACCTTAATTTTCTTGTTTGCCCTAGCAGTGCCATGGGTTTTAGCTTTTGAACTCCCTTTCTTCTTTGGATTATAACTTTCAGTCACTCTCTTCAGTAGGTCTGCGCGGGTTTCCTGTTCAGATGAAACATGTTCATCTATATTTTTCCCAAGATTAACTAGCCCTTCAGCGGCTTCGCCAGACCCACTTCGCCATGTTTTCTTTATACTCTCCTCTACTCCACCAGATTTCTCTCCCCAAAAAATCATTGCACCTATGTCTTTGGTTAAACTCACAGGAGTGGGTGAAGAATCAACCACTATTTTACCCTTTCCACTCACAACACTCCTAACACGCTTTCTCTCTTTTCCTTTTCCTTTTTCATTTTTACCACCAATTCCTCTAGATTCGGTAGTTTCAACGCTTGCTATAGACCTTAGCAATACATACCTATTCTCGAAATTTGTAACAACCTCAGAAATTGTCTTAGGAGCGACTTTAGGCTAGAAGATACATGTTCAGTTTCGGAAGAAACAGTTTCTTCCCCCTCAATAGCAGATTTTAAGGATCATCAGATTTCTTCTTCCCTACTCGCTTTCAGTTGTTCATTAATTTTCCGAATCTTCCCTCCACCAGCAACAACCTTGTGAGCCAACATTTTACTCTTTTCTTAGAGGTTGGGGTGTTGGAAGGAGTGATAGTGGGTGTGGAAGTGGTGTTTTATGGTGGTGATGAAGGGTTTTCAAAAGTGTAAGCCATTTTTGTGCTTGGGTAAGGAAGAAAAGAGAATTGGATTGTGTTTGGAAGATAAAAGAAGATTGAGAGTTTTTGACGGCTTGAGAGAGATGAAGTGAGGAATACACTAAAGCTGATAAATTTAAAGAGGAGTAATTAATAGGGTAACGACAACTTTTCAGACTTTTAGAAGTCTAATCAAACTGAAATTCATTTTTGAAAAGACATTGGAGTGTATCCCTAGAATAAAGGCACTTCAATTCGGTTGGGACTCTTTTGAACAGAGCTTGTTCATTTGTAACGGATAAGTCCAAAAGGTGTTCAGAATTAGGTAGGACTCTTCTCATGATCCAAATATTATTATTTCAAAGTATGCAGAGTGTAAAAAACATACTGAGTAATCTTGATGAACCAGGTTCTTCACTGAGAATTCTCTTGTGTAAGTCTAAATTTGCCAAAATAGAGAAAATATCATTAGAGATTAATGAGTAATTTTAGCACATGGCGCAAGAGTATACTATTGAAAGTATAATACTGAGCAAAAATTAATCTAATTATATACACAATTTACAGATTTTCTAACCAAAAACATATTTTTTTCATTTTTGTTGTCATTGTGAATTCTGATTTGGTCCTTTTAACTGATCTTAATCAAGTCTAATTCTAACATATTCCTTTAAAAGTGATCTCTACATAGGGATTTAGTGAAGATGTCTGCTATTTGCTTGTCAGTAGCAAAAAAATCCACAGTGATCAACCCTTTTTCATAGTTATCCATCAAAAAGTGATGCCTAAAATCTATGTGCTTAGTTCTATTGTGATGAACCGGGTTCTTGGTCATACTAATTGTACTAGTGTTATCACAAGAAATGGAGATACAACCAACATCAATTCCAAAGTCAATTAATTGTTGTTTGATCCACAACAATTGAGCACAACATGAAGAAGCAACAACATACTCACCTTCAGCAGTAGATAAGTCCACATAATTTTGCTTTTTGGTGGCCCAAGACACAAGACATGAGCCAAGAAAGTGTGCCATACCTGAGGTGCTCTTTCTATCGACAAGAAAACATGCATAATCAACATCAGCATATCCCACTAGATTAAAATTACTACCTTTTGGATACAATAGATGTCACGACCCAAAACCTATTAAGGTCGCGATGGCACCAGACACCACCGTCAAGCAAGCCAATCATTAACTAGTTGAAATGACTTCTTGTTTTAACATTTTTCGAACTCGTTATCTTTCACTTACAAGTCGTAATAGCGAATAAAAATTTATCAAATGAATACGACAGGTGAACCATTCCCATTTATTAAAGTAAATCCCAAACAAATTCCAGAACCCGATGACACAAGTACATGAGCAAATTCTAAGAATTTCACAAATAGTACAAAACTTGTCCGAAATACCAATTGGACAAGGAATTTAAAATAAAAATAAATACAATATGAGGGAGACTCTGTCGGCTGCGGGTCGCCTCCAGATGGTGCAGATCACCTAAGTCCCCAAAGCGGCCACATCGCTGTGAAAGTACCTGTGCAATAAAAATGCACAGCAAGTGTAGCATGAGTAAGAAATTAACGTGTACTCAGTAAGTATCCCGCCTAACATCAGAGAGGCAGTGATGAGTGGTCAAATTGACACTCACTAAGGTCCAACAAATTGATTTAACACAATATGATATCAGTAATAGGCATACGAGGATGATAAAACAGTAAGCATTGCAGATAACTGTAATTCAAATAAATACTGAAAGTAAATAAACAATAATTTTTCATTTTTCCCCAAATATCTTAAATCAAACAATTACTTCTTTATTTTCCCCCAAATATCTTTAATAAAACAATTACTTCTTCATTTTCCCCCAAATATCTTGTCACTTCAAAATCTATGAAAAATATTTAACAATTTAGCATGCGCATACGGGATAAGGTCAACCGGCCTGAGCCATCATAATAATCATCTCTGTGCACTGCCGATGGTCGAACGACCCAACCATAATATTTCTTTCAATCTCGCCATGGTGTACGGCCCGCTCCCATGAAAGTGGGGGAAATAACACTCCGCTCGTGGAATGTAAATTGTGAAGCGGTCACATGCAGTCATGCACAATCAACAGTCCACCCCGACTACGTACGTCGAGAAAAAAAATACTCAACTAAATGACAAATTTCTCTTTAAAAAAAATTACAAAATAGTATTTAAATATTTTCTCAAAATTCATTTTCCAAGTTTTATAATATTCAACAATATAACCTTATCCAGAATAAAATTATCCACGGAGGAGTCAACTCTCTTTTAAATGATTAAGAAGGTACACTCTAGCCTTCGTAGGAAATAAGTTACAAATTCAATAGCATTATCAGTCTAATATTATTGGTAGGGTCACATGTACGACACGTAAGACATGCTAGTGGGTCCTAAACTACCCCAAACATAAGCATAGTAGTAGCTACACACGGACCCTCGTCACTTCGTGCGTACGTAGCCCCCACAATTAATAGCTTGTATTTATTTAGTTCACTTAGGGAGACAATTCACCCTCACAAGGTTTGAAAGGAGACTTATCTCGCTTCGAGATTCCCTAACCGGCTTCCAAGCCCTTCCGACGACTCCAATAGATGCACAACGCCCCAAAACTACCAAATAACGGGCGAAGCAATGAAAGTATACTCTAATATTTGCAACAATTCAAATTATATAATTTCCCAACTCCGCTCAGTGAATTGACCAAAAAGCCCTCCGGCCCACGTGCCCGGATTCGGAAATTTCTTGAAGATAAACTCTACCCAAAGCCCTACTATCTCAAATATACAATTTACTCTAAATTCCATGCTCAAATTCGTGGTAGAAACACGAAATCCAATTTTCTAGGTCTTTCCTCCAAAATCCCAATTTTCCTACTAATTTCCATGTCTAATCCATGCATATAACTTGTATTTAAATTTAAAACATGAAGAAATTACTTACCTTGACATTGATGATGAAATTCCCCTCTTGAAGCTCTCCTAAAATCGCCTAAGCCATGAGAAAAATGAGAGGAATGGCCAAAATCCCTGTTTTTAAACATTCTGCCCAGCCTCATTTCCGCACCTGCGATCCTAATCTCGCACCTGCGATTCCGCATGTGCGACCAAACTCCCGCACCTGCAGCTTCCTCATCTCCAGCCCAAAATTGCACCTACGCCCCATTGACCGCATCTGCACCTACGCAGGTGCGGAAATATCATTGCACCTGCGCTGCCAGCCAAGCCACCAAATCTTCGCACCTATGGCCAAAGCCTCGCAGGTGCGGTTGCACCAGACACCAGCAACTTCAAATTTTTCTCAACTTCAAATATTGATCTGTTAACCACCCGGAATCCACCCGAGACCCCGGGACCCCGTCCATTACGCCAACCTGTTCGAAGACATAATGCGGACTTGCTCGAGGCCTCAAATCACATCAAACAACGCCGAAATCACGAATAGCACCAAAATTCAAACTTTATGAACCTGAAATTTAAAACTTCCATATTCGATGCCGAAACCCATCAAATAACATCCGATTGACCCCAAATTTTGCACAAAAGCCATATTCGACATTATGGATGTGACGACCCAAAGAGTCATTACCTATTTTATTACCATATTCCGTGCTCCCGAGGCCTTGAAAACCTCATTTGTAGTTGGCTCAATTTGTGTTCGCAGTCCAGGCGCATAGCCGGGCAACTTAAATATGAAATTCTGTGAAAAATGCTAAGATTTAATATTAAAATGAATAAATTTGACTTCGATCAATATTTTGGGTAAATGGACCCGGACCCGTGATTTGACGGTCCCGGAGGATCAGTAAGAAATATGGGACTTGTGCGTATGCCCGAAATCGAATTCCGAGGTCCCAAGCCTGAGGAATGAATTTTTGAGTAAAAATTGTTTTCTGAAATTATTTAAGGAAAATGAAAATGAAAATGAAATCTGATTAGAAAGTTGTGGTATCGGGCCCGTATTTGGTTCCGGCGCCCGGTACAGGTCTTTTATATGGTTTAGGCACTTTTTGTAAAGTTTGGTTGAAAACGGATTTCATTTGACGTGTTTTGGACTAAAAATGGAAAATTTGATGTTTTATGAAATTTGATAAAATTCATGGATTTTGAGGTGTAATTGGATGTATATGATGTTATTTTGGCGATTTTATCACAAAGATCAGTTTATAGGATGTTTTTGAGGTAGTGTGTGTATTTGGTTTGGAGCCCCGAGGGCTCGGGTGAGTTTTAGATAGGCCACGGACTTCATTTTTGGACTTGGGAACTGCTGGTGTGACTTATCTTCAGGCTTCGCATTTGCGAAGCCAACATCGCAAATGCGAACTCGCAAATTCGAGCTACTCATCGCAAATGGGAAGGTTGGTCTGGGCAGGCATGATCGCAAATGCGACCAAGAGGTTCGCAATTGGGAAGGTATAGCTAGACAGGCCTGATTGCAAATGCGACCAAGAGGTTCGCAAATGCGAAGGTATAGCTGGGCACGCCTGATCGGAAATGCGAAGGCTGGGGATGCCTGAAGGGTTCGCAATTGCGAACCCCCGTTCCTAATTCCCATGCCAACAAGTAGCCTACACTGTACAAAACCGAAATTTTACTTCATATTTCATATTTTCTCAAACTCAAACACTCTTAGGCAACTTTTCCAAGAACAAGACTCTTCCAAATCAGTTGTAAGTTGGTTTTTACTCATTTCTTTCAATCATTAACATCTTTTAACAAGTTTTCAACTTAAAAATCAGGGATTTCCATGGGCGAAATTGGGTGTTTTGGGTAGAACTTGGGTTTTTCAAAAATGAGGATTTGAGTGGGTGATTGACCTCCGATTTGAGAGGTTCTTATATGGATAGACTCGTGAGAGTAGGAGGGTTTTGAAAATATAAAATTTACCCGACTCTGAGATGCTGGCCTGAGGGGCGTTTTGGTCATTTCACCTAATTTCACGCCGTAACCTTAAATTTAATATTTGAGATGTTATTTACGGTATGAAAATTATTTGAATAGAGTTGGGCCATTTGGAGTCAGATACTCGTGGCAAACGTGTGGTTTCAGGTTGATTGTTATACCTCTAACCCGAGGTAAGTGTTTGGTCTAACCTTAGCTTGAGGGAATAAGAGTTAAGCATAATTTACTACTTGCTAATTGTCAAATACGATGTATAGGCATGGTGACGAGTATCTATACATTGGTGTCTAGCGTGATCGTGAGGCCTTATATTGGGAATATTCTGATTTTGTGGTAATTTCCATGTTTAATTGATGATTTCTATATGTTGTGAAGAATATGTGTAGGGAATTGTGATCTTTAAACTCTGTTGGAGCGTTGGCTCAAATTGTAACACGAACAATGATAGTATATGAAATAATTGTATCCTTTGGGCATTGGCTCAGATTGTAACACGAATGATGAAGATATATGAGACAATTATATCCTTTGGAGCATTGGCTCAGATTGTAACACGAATGATGAAGATATATGAGATAATTGTATCCTTTGGAGCATCGGCTCAAGTAATAGAGCAATTATGAAATGAAGTGAAGGAAAGAGAAAGAGCTACTAAAATATACCATTGCGGGGTCATTGTTGCTTTTGATATTTTCTCCCTTATTGGGATGTTGAGACTACTATTACTGTTCCCTTATCGGGATTTAATTGTTTAATTGATGTTCCATTGCCGGGATCTAATTGTTTAATTGATGTACGCTTGCCAGGATTTAATTGTTTAATTAATGTTCCCTTGCCGGGATCTAATTGTTTAATTGATATACCCTTGCCGGGATTTAATAGTTTAATTGATGTTCCCTTGCTGGGATTTCTATTTTATTATGCTTACTCCCTTGCCCTTGTTTGTGATTGTTGTTTGGGTGAGGAAGAGTGTTAAAGCCCGAAGGGTGATGCCGGGCACTATTTGATATTATGAGAAAGAGTGTTAAAGCACAAAGGGTGATGTCGTGCATTGTCTGATATTTTTCCCTTGCCGGGGTTATTATTTCTATTCTGTTCACTCCCTTGCCCTTGTTTGTGATTGTTGTTTGGGTGAGGAAGAGTTCTAAAGCATGAAGGTGATGCCGTGCATTGTTTGACATTGTGAGGAAAGAGTGTACAGCACGAAAGGTGATGTCGTACCGTACAATGTACCATTCCGTACCGATATTCATTGATTATACAGTGAGGAAAGAGAGTAAAAGCACGAAGGGTGATGTCGTGCCATGATTTACATTATTTACATTATACATTGCATAGTGAGGACGATAGTAAAAGTACGAAGGGTGATGCCGTGCAAGTTTGTGATTCCTTGTCCTTATTGATATGCTGGCTTTGTTGTCCTTTTCTTTATTGAGATTTCTTATATGAAACTGTTATCTCCCCACAACATGTTTCCCTTCCTTTATAAATTGCTTCTCCCTATATTTCTTATCCGTTGTATATACGTATATCTATTTATTTGAACTGCACAGGTTTATTTGGTAGTCTGGTTCTAGCCTCATCACTACTTCGCCGAGGTTAGGCTAGGCACTTACCAGTATATGGGGTTGGTTGTACTGATGCTACACCTGCACTTCTTTATGTTGTGCAGATTACGCAGCTGGACCCGTAGGACATCATTAGTGGGAGTGTCGTCCAGCTTATCATAGAGGCTTCAAGGTATACCCACTGGCGTTCGTGGGCCTTGGCGTCTCTTCCGTCCCTTTTGTCTTCGATTCTGTCTTTTTTTTCCTCTAGCTTCAGAGGCAGGCATGTATTTCTTTCTAGACCTGTATTTAGCACTCTTATAGACAGTTCGTGAGTTTGTGATTCACGGTTTTGGGAAAATTATGCGTCGATGTATTATGTTGTCCTTATTTAGCTCGAAACCATATTTATTTCCGCTGTTAACTTGTAAGTCATTTAGTTTATCCTATTAAATATATGTTAATATGCTATTTTATTTATTCATGTTGGCATGTCTAGCGGGTTCAATGTTAGACGCCATCACGGGCCGACGCGGGGATTGTGGTGCGTGACAAGTTGGTACTAGAGCACTAGGTTACTTAGGTCTCACAACTCACGGACAACTTGGTAGAGTCCGAGGGATCGGTACGGAGACGTCCGTATTTATCCCCCAGATGCTACAAAGTTAGGATGAATCCATAATTCCTTTCTCCTTTGTCGTGCGCTATAAATTCAAGTACTGATTGAGTTTCTATTATATTCTCTCACAGATGGTGAGGACGTGTGCTTCCCTTGGTTCCGCCCAGCCGCCTGACACTCCTGCTACAGCTCGTACTCGGGGTCAAGGTAGAGGACAAGGCTGTGTTAGAGGCCGAGGCCGGGGTCGGGCTCAGCCTAGAGCAGCAGCCCCAGTGGAGGGCCGTCAGGTTGAGTCTGACGAGGAGGTCCCAGTTCCGGCAGACCCAGTTGGACCAGCTCAGGTCCTAGAGGGGTTCATAGCTACGCTAGTGCTTCAGGCGCCCTTGTCCGTCTCGGACTCATGGAGAGTGTAGCACAGGCGGGACTTCTTCCTACTGGACCAACTGTCTCTCAGGATGGGGGAGGTCCCAGACTCCTGCCACCCGCGTGCTAGAGCAGCTAGCTCCACAGTTTCAGGCTCCGGCACCTCAGCCAACTGGAGTAGCTCAGCCGGGTATTACAGCGCCGGTAGCAGAGGGAGCACCTATGTCACCAGATGCTTTGTGGAGACTGGACAAGTTCACTAAGTTATTTACTGCTACTTACACCGGTTCACCATAAGAGGACCCCCAGGATTATTTGGACAACTGACATAAGGTTCTTCGGAATATGGGCATAGTGGAGTCCAACAGAGTTGACTTCGCTACCTTTCAGTTATCGGGCACAGCCAAGAGTTGGTGGATAGACTATTTCCTAGACAGACCAGCTGGATCTACACCTTTGACTTTTTATTTTTATTTTTTTTATCAATCCACTAGGCAGAGCCTAGGGCTAGTTTTTATTTATAATGAATAAAAAACAAAACAACAAATAAAACAACGTAGCATGTTATCCTACTAAGAATAGGACTCTAATTACTAAATACATCGCACCTATTGTCATGTTTGGGTTTCACACCCATCCATAATATTACATATGGTGTATCTAAAAATCCAACTAGAACTAGTTTAATCCACAAACTAAAAATTGTATTACATATCCTTGAATCCTTTAGTCCATGCATCGAAAGTTTGCATTTGTAATGTAGTCGAAAATACTGTTCCCCATTGCATCTGTGATCCAGTTTTGTGACTTCCATGTTCTGTCCTTCGAAGTGCATTGAATCTCTTATTGTAGACATTTTCCGCACTTCTCTCCCATTTCTGTATTGTTGATTCACGTGAATTTTGGCTTCTGTTGCTAGTGTCATGTGCACGTCTCAGCTGTGCTTCCCATTGTTACCTCTCGTTGTCCCTGCAGAAGCTGTACAAATCCACACTATTCCTCTTAGTTCGATGTATCTTCACCATGCCTTCATTCTCATGCCTTGTATGCTTGTGTCTACTCCTAAATCTCATGATCTTCTTGCATTCAGTAGTAGGACATAAATGCAGTAACTTTGCCATATTTCTTGTCCTGCTTATATTGTCTGATTCCAGCTTCTATGCATTGTGCCCTTGTGCTGTTTTATGTTTTCCTGTATGATCTTCAACCAGCTGATGTGGTGCAGTGTGTCTGGCCCCCTGTCAATCTCTTTCATATCTTCCTCAGCTTCCCTGACATCTTGTTCATTTCTCTTCTGAGCAACTGAGTGTTCCTTTTGTTTCTAATTGTCTCCCTAACGTCCTCACTACTTTCCCATCTTGTGTATGCTACTGAGTAATTACCTACGTCAAAGGTCCCTCCTTTGGAATGAATGCAGGGCATTAATACCACCAAAGGGAGATCCCTTAGACAGTAAGCTAACAACTCAGTATGTGTACCTGCAAATAAAAAACAAACCAAGTTAGTGAAATAATAGATCACCATGCTCTTTGATTGAACATGATGATCTGCAATGTTGATCTCCATAATCCCCCACCTTGTTCTCCCATCTCCAGTCATTAATTTCTTGTAATCTTTACTCTTAAATAAGGGCACTGTGACTTATCATCATTCAGAATCTTCCTACCCATTGTGTCTAGCTCCCAAAAGTCATGGCATTCAATGTTTCCTCGATCCAAAGCATAGTTTGCAAGATGGTCAGCCAGCCTATTTCCTTCTCTGAATATATGTGACACCATAATAGTGCATTGTTCCCTAATACTCCATATATCATTTATTTGGTCAATTATATTCCAAGGTGGTTTCCATTCTCCTTCCATGACTTTTTTGATCAACATAGAGTCTGTTTGTAGCCAAATATGTCCATGATTCATTGCATTGCATATCCTTAGTGCTTCTACTATTGCTGTGGCTTCTGCTTCATTGTTCGACCCTTCCCTAATCTCTGTTCCATTTGCATAAATTAGGTCTCCATGATGATCCCTCAGACAGTATCCTATTGACTTGGACTCAGTTCTCAGAGGTATTTTTATGGAAGTTCCTTCCCATTACTCAGAGAGAGGACCTTCAAAGGTAGTTTGAGCGTCTCCAGCAGGGATCCCTGTCCGTCACTCAGTACGAGAGCAGGTTCATCACTCTAGCCCGGCATGCTCTTATGGTACTTCCCACGGATCGGGAGAGGGTTCGGAGCTTTATTGAGGGATTGGCCCAGCCTATCAGACTTCAGATGGCTAGAGAGTCAGGTACAGATATATCACTCCAGGATGCGGCCAATGTGGCCAGGAGGATTGAGATGATTCTGTCACAGGGTGGTGGTCAGGGGGCTGACAAGAGGCCCCGTCATTTTGATCGTTTCAGTGGAGCCTCATCTGGGGGCAGGGATTCTTCGGGCAGAGGTCATCCTCCTAGAAATTTTCAGTCAGCTCTTCAGGTTTCCCATGGTACTTCAGGTTGTCGTGGGTATCAGACGCACTATTCTGATTAGTAGCCTTACAGTGCGCCACCAGCTCCAATTAGTGCACCGCCGCATCAGAGTTTCCGAGGTGGTCATTCAGGTCGACAGGGTCAAATTCAGTTCCCTCAATAGCCGAGGTCTTGTTACACTTGTGGCGATCTGGGTCACCTTGCCAGATGTTGCCCTCGAGCATCAGGTAGTTCACATCATTAAGGTTCTGCTAGAGGTGGGGGTAGAGCTGCTAGAGGTGGAGGTAGAGGTCATAGAGGTAGAGCTCAGGCCACGAGAGGTGGGGGCCAACCAGCAGTCAGCCGTCCCAAAGATGTGGTTCAAGGTGGTGGGGCCCAGCTCCAATGTTATGCTCTTCCAACCAGGCCAGAGGCTGAGTCTTCAGATGCAGTCATTACAGGTACTATTCGGGTTTGTAACAGAGATGCTTCAATGCTATTTGATCTGGGGTCTACGTATTCGTATGTGTCCTCTTATTTTGCACCATACCTGGTCATGCCTAGTGATCCACTGAGTATTCATGTTTATGTATCTACACCGGTGGGTGATTCTATCATGGTCGATTGAGTCCATTATTTTTTTGTTGTGGTTATCGGGGGTCTTGAGACCCCTGTTGACTTGTTGCTTTTAGGTATGGTTGACTTTGATGTTATATTGGGGATGTATTGGTTATCCCCATATCATGCCATCTTGGATTGTCATGCCAAGACGGTGACCTTAGCTTTTCCAGATTTGCCCCGTTTGGAGTGGAAAGGAACTCTTGGTCATTCTACCCGCAGTGTTATTTAATACGTGAAGGCTCGGCATATGGTCGAGAAGTGGTGTTTGGCTTATTTGGCTTATGTGCGCGATTCCAGTGTTGAGGTTCCCTCTATTGATTCGGTACCTGTGGTTCGTGAGTTTCCTGAGGTCTTCCCTTCAGACCTGCCGGGGATGCCACCCGACAGGGGCATTTATTTTTGCAATTATCTGGCTCTGGGCACCCAACACATTTCTAGTATGTCGTATCGCATGGCCCCGCCAAAGTTAAAAGAGTTGAAGGAACAGTTGCAGGATTTTCTTGGGAAGGGTTTCATTTGACATAGTGTTTCTTGTTGGGGTGTTCCAGTATTGTTTGTGAAGAACAAGGATGGTTCGATGAGGATGTGCATTGATTACTGGCAATTGAACAAGGTTACAATCAAGAATAAGTATCCACTGCTGTTGATTGATGATTTTTTTGATCATCTTCAGGGTGCCAAGGTATTTTCAAAGATAGCTTGAGATCTGGCTACCATCAGTTGAGGATTAGGGCATCCTATGTCCATAAGATAGCTTTCCGCACTCGGTATGGGCATTACGAGTTTTTAGTCATGTCGTTTGGGTTGACAAATGCCCCAGCAGCTTTCATGGACTTGATGAACCGAGTGTCCAGGCCTTATTTGGACTCCTTCGTGATAGTCTTCATTGATGATATATTGATATACTCTCGCAGTCAGGAGGAGCACGAGCAGCATCTCAGAGTGGTTCTTCAGACTCTGAAGAATAGTCAGCTTTATGCAAAGTTTTTGAAGTGTGAGTTCTGGTTGAGTTCAGTTGCATTCCTGGGTCATGTCGTATCAGCATAGGGTATTCAGGTTAACTCGATGAAGATTGAAGCAGTCAAGAACTGGCCTAGACCCGCATCATCTACAGAGATTCGGAGTTTCTTGGGATTGGCAGGCTATTATCGTCAGTTCGTTGAGGGGTTCTCATCTATTGCAGACTCGATGACCAGGTTGACCCAGAAAGGTGCCTATTCGGATGGTCGGACGAGTGTGGGGCGAGCTTTCAGAGGCTCAAGACAACTCTGACTACGGTACCAGTATTGGTTTTGCCCACAGGTTCAGGGCCTTATACAGTCTATTGCGATGCTTACCGTATCGGGCTTGGTGCAATGTTGATGCAGGATGGCAAGGTCATTGTTTATGCTTCGAGGCAGTTAAAGATCATGAGAAGAACTATCCAGTGCATGATTTGGAGTTGGCAGCTATTGTCCACGCATTGAAGATTTGGAGGCACTATCTGTATGGCGTGGCGTGTGAGGTGTACACGGATCATAAGAGTCTTCAGTACTTGTTCAAGCAAAAGGAGTTGAATTTGAGGCAGAGAAGGTGGTTGGAGTTGTTGAAAGATTATGATATTACCATCTTATATCACCCGGGGAAGGCCAATGTGGTGGCCGATGCTTTGAGTAGGAAGTCAGCTAGCATGGGCAGTCTTTCTTTTATTCCGGTCAGTCAGAGGCCGCTTGCTTTGGATGTTCAGGCTTTGGCCAATCGATTTGTGAGGTTGGATATTTCTGAGCCTAGTCGAGTGTTGGCTTGTACGGTCGCTCGTTCTTCATTATTGGAGCGTATCCGTGATCGACAGTTTGATGATCCTCATTGTATGTCCTTAGAGACACGGTGTAGCGCGGAGGCACCAAGCAGGTGACCTTAAATGATGATGGTGTTTTGAGATTGCAGGGGCGAGTTTGTGTGCCCAATGTTGATGGGATTCGAGATTTTATTTTAAATGAGGCCCATAGTTCCCGGTACTCTATTCATCCGGGCACCGCGAAGATGTATCAGGATTTGCGACAACATTATTGGTGGCGTAGAATGAAGAAGGATATTGTGGCATATGTGGCACGATGTTTGAATTGTCAACAAGTTAAGTATGAGCATCAGAGGCCTAGTTGTGTAATTCAGAGGATTGAGCTTCCCGAGTTGAAGTGGGAGACGATCACTATGGGCTTCGTTACTGGACTTCCGTTGACCCGGAAGAAGTTCGATGCAGTTTGGGTCATTGCTGATAGGCTGACCAAGTCAGTGCATTTCATTCATGTGGCAGTTTCCTATTCATCCGAGAGGTTAGCTAAGATCTATGTCTGGGAGATTGTTCACCTTCATGGTGTGCCGGTATCTATCATTTCGGACCGGGGCGCACAGTTTACCTCGCGTTTCTGGAGAGCAGTTTAGCGAGAGTTAGGTACCCAGGTAGAGTTTAGCACAACATTTCATCCTCAGACGGTTGGGCAGTCCGAGCAAACTATTCAGATATTGGAGGATATGCTCCGAGCTTGTGTTATTGACTTTGGAGGATCATGGGATCAGTTCTTGCCTTTAGTAGAGTTTTCCTACAACAAAAGCCACCAGTCGAGTATCCAGATGGCTCCTTATGAGGCTTTATATGGTAGGCGGTGTCGATCTCCGGTTGGATGGTTTGAGCCGGGAGAGGCTCGATTGTTGGGTACACATTTGGTTCAGGAGGCCTTGGACAAGGTCAGAATCATTCAGGATAGGCTTCGTACAGCTCAGTCCAGGCAAAAGAGTTACGCAGATCGTAAGGTTCGAGATGTGGCTTTCATGGTTGGTGAGCGAGTATTGCTCCGAGTGTCGCCTATGAAGGGCGTGATGAGATTTGGGAAGAAGGGCAAGCTTAGCCCTAGATTCATTTGCCCATTTGAGATTCTTGATCAAGTGGGAAAGGTGGCTTATAGACTTGCATTGCCACCTAGCTTATCAGCCGTACAACAAGTTTTTCATATGTCCATGCTTTGGAGGTATCACGGTGATCCAGCCCACGTGTTAGATTTCAGCACTGTCTAGTTGGACAAGGACTTATCTTATGAGGAGGAGCCGGTAGCTATTCTAGACCGGCAGATTCGTCAGTTGAGGTCCAAGAGTTTCCCTTCTGTTCGTGTTCAGTGGAGAGGTCAGCCTCCTGAGGCATCGACCTGGGAATCCGAGTCCGATATGCGGAGCCGTTACCCTTATTTATTTCCCGACTCTGGTACTTCCTTCTTCTGTCCGTTCGAGGACGAACAGTTGTTTTAGAGGTGGAGAATGTGACGACCCAAAGGGTCATCACATGTTTTATTACCCTATTCCGTACTCTCGAGGCCTTGAAAACCTCATTTTTAGTTGCCTCAATTTGTGTGCGCAGTTCGGGCGCGTAGCTGGACAGCTTAAATATGAAATTATGTGAAAATGCTAAGATTTCATATTAAAATGAATAAATTTGACTTCGATCAACATTTTGGGTAAACGGACCCGGACCCGTAATTTGACGGTCCCGTAGGGTCCCTAGGAAGATATGGGACTTGTGCGTATGCCCGGAATCGAGTTCAGAGGTCCCAAGCCCGAGGAATGAATTTTTCAGTAAAAATTGTTTTCTGAAATTATTTAAGGAAAATAAAAATGAAATCTGATTAGAAAGTGATGGTATCGGGCCCGTATTTTTGTTCCGGCGCCTGGTACAAGTCTTATATATAGTTTAGGCACTTTCGGTAAAGGTTGGTTGAAAACGGATTTCGTTTGACATGTTTCAGACTAAAAATAGAAAATTTGATATTTTATGAAATTTGATAAAATTCATGGATTTTGAGATTTAATTCGATGTATATGATGTTATTTTGGCGATTTGATCGCACAGATAAGTTCATAGGATGTTTTTGAGGTAGTGTGTGTATTTGGTTTGGAGCCCCGAGGGCTCGGGTGAGTTTTGGATAGGTCACTGACTTCATTTTTAGACTTGGGAACTGCTAGTGTGACCTATATGCAGGCTTTGCATTTGCGAAGCCAACATCGCAAATGCGAACTACTCATCGCAAATGCGAGCTACTCATCGCAAATGCGAAGGTTGGTCTGGGCAGGCATGATCGCAAATGCGACCAAGAGGTTCGCAAATGCGACGGTATAGCTAAACAGGCCTGATCACAAATGCGAAGGTATAGCTGGGCAGGCCTGATCGCAAATGCGAAGGTTGGGAATGTCTGAAGGGTTCGCAATTATTCGCAATTCCCATGCCAACCAGTAGCCTGCACTATACAAAACCGAATTTTTACTTCATATTTCATATTTTCTCAAACTCAAACACTCTTAGGAGATTTTTCCAAGAACAAGACTCTTCCAAATCAGTTGTAAGTTGGTTTTTACTCATTTCTTTTAATTATTAACATCTTTTAACATGTTTTCAACTTAAAAATCAGGGATTTCCATGGGTGAAATTGGGTGTTTTGGGTAAAACTTGGGTTTTCCAAAAATGGGGATTTGAGTGGGTGATTGACCTCCGATTTGATAGGTTCTTATATGGCTAGACTCGTGAGAGTACGAGGGTTCTAAAAATGTAAAATTTACCCAACTCTGAGATGCTGGCCTGAGGGGTGTTTTGGTTATTTCACCTTATTTCGCGCCGTAACCTTAAATTTAATAGTAGAATCAGTGCATGAGATGTTATTTAAGGTATGAAATTTATTTGAATAGAATTGGGCCATTTGGAGTCGGATACTCATGGAAAACGTGTGGTTTCGTGTGAATTGCTATACTTCGGACCCGAGGTAAGTGTTTGGTCTAACCTTAGCTTGAGGGAATATGAGTTAAGTATAATTTGGTACTTGCTAATTGTCAAACACTATGTATAGGCATGCTGACGAGTATCTATACATTGGTATCTAGCATGACCGTGAGTCCTTATATTGTGAATATTCTTATTTTGTGGTAATTTCCATGTTTAATTGATGATTTCTATATGTTGTGAAGAATATGTGAAGGGAATTGTGACCTTTAAACTCTGTTGGAGCGTTGGCTCAAATTGTAACAAGAAAAATGATAGTATATGAAATAATTGTATCCTTTGGACATTGGCTCAGATTGTAACACGAATGATGAAGATATATGAGACAATTGTATCCTTTGGAGCATTGCCTCAGATTGTAACACGAATGATGAAGATATATGAGATAATTGTATCCTTTGGATCATTGGCTCAAATTGTAACACAAATGATGAAGATATATGAGATAATTGTATCCTTTGGGGCATCAGCTCAAGTAATAGAGCAAATTATGAAATGAAGTGAAGGAAAGAGAAAGAGCTACTAAAATATACCCTTGCCGGGTCATTGTTGCTTTTGATATTGTTTCCCTTATTGGGATGTTGAGACTACTGTTATTATTCCCTTGCCGGGATTTAATTGTTTAATTGATGTTCCCTTGCCGGGATCTAATTTTTTATTTGATGTACCCTTGTCGGGATTTAATTGTTTAATTGATGTTCCCTTGCCTGGATTTCTATTTTATTCTGCTTACTCCCTTCCCCTTGTTTGTGGTTGCTGTTTGGGTGAGGACAAGTGTTAAAGCATGAAGGGTGATGTCGTGCACTGTTTGATATTGTGTGAAAGAGTGTTAAAGCACGAAGGGTGATGCCATGCATTGTTTGATATTGTTCCCTTGCTGGGGTTCTTATTTCTATTCTGTTTACTCCCTTACCCTTGTTTGTGATTGTTGTTTGGGTGAGGAAGAGTGCAAAATCACGAAGGGTGATGTCGTGCATTGTTTGACATTGTGAGGAAATAGTCTAAAGCACGAAGGGTGATGCCGTGTCGTACGATGTACCATTCCGTACCGATAGTCATTGATTATACAGTGAGGAAAGAGAGTAAAAACACGAAGGGTGATGCCGTGCCATGATTTATATTATTTACATTATACATTGCATAGTGAGGACGAGAGTAAAAGCACGAAGGGTGATGCCGTGCAAGTTTGTGATTCCTTATCCTTATTGATATGCTGGCTTTGTTGTTCTTTTCCTTATTGAGATTTCTTATATGAAAACGTTATCTCCCCACAGCATGTTTCCCTTCCTTTATAAATTTCTTCTCCCTATATTTCTTATCTGTTGTATATACGTATATCTATTTATTTGAACTGCACAGGTTTATTTGGTAGTATGGTTCTAGCCTCGTCACTACTTCGCCGAGGTTAGGCTAGGCACTTACCAGTACATGGGGTCGGTTGTATTCGTGCTACACCTGCACTTCTTTATGTTGTGCAGATTACCTAGCCGGACACGGAGGACATCATTAGTGGGAGTGTATTCTAGCTTATCGTAGATGCTTCAAGGTATACCCGCTGGCGTTCGTGGGCCTTGGCGTCTCTTCCATCCCTTTTGTCTTCGATTCTGTCTTTTTTTTTTTCCTCTAGCTTCAGAGGCAGACATGTATTTCCTTCCGGTCTTGTATTTAGCACTCTTATAGACAGTTCGTGAGTTTGTGACTCCAGGTTTTTGGAAAATTATCCGTCGATGTATTATGTTGTCCTTATTTAGCTCAAACCCATATTTATTTCCGCTGTTAAATTGTAAGTCGTTTAGTTTATCCTATTAATTTAATGTTAATATGCTAGTTTATTTATTCACGTTGGCTTGTCTAGAGGGTTCAACGTTAGACGCCATCACGGCCCGACGGTGGGATTTCGGGGCGTCACAACGGACCTTCTCCAACTCCCGGAATCGTATTCCGACCCTGATATCAAATTTTCCACTTCCGGCCGGATTTCTCAAAAACCTTCAAATTTCTATCTTTAGCCAAATGACTCCAAAATAACCTAGGGACATCCGAATTCACTTCCGATCGCGCTCCCAACCCCATAACCACCACATGGAGATATTCCTCGGCTCGGAATCCCAAACGGACATCAATATCACTAAAATGCGCTTCAAGCCAAACTTAGGAAACTTCTTCAAAAATGCTAACTTGTACAATATACGCTGAAACGCTACCGGGTTATCCAAAGCCCAATCCGAACATACGCCCAAATCCGAAATGATCATACAAACTTGCAGGAACCTTCAAGTCCTGATTCGGAGGTCGTTTACTCAAAATTTCAATCTTAGTCGATTTTTCCAACTTAAGGTTTCTGAAATTAGAATTTTCTTTCCAAATTAACTCTAGACTTCCCGAAATTCAATTCCGACAACACCTAAAAGTCATAATACTTGAAACGGAGCTACTCATGACCTCAAACTGCTGAACGACGCACTAGAGCTTGAAAAGACCGCTCGGGTCGTTACAATAGACAAATATCAGTGGTGCCTTTTAGATATCTCAAAATTCTCTTGACAATAGTCAAGTGAGACTCTTTTTGATTTGCCCGAAATCTTGCACAAAGGAGTACACTGAAAACAATGTCGGGTCTACTTGCAGTGAGATACAAAAATGAGTCAATCATTGCCCTATACAGCTTATGATAACAGATGAACCAGTTTCATCTTTATCCAACTTTGTAGATGTTGCAATAGAAGTGTCAATTTCGTTGGAATCTTCTATTTTGAACCTTTTAAGCAACTGTTTTACATACTTCTGCTGATGGATAATAGTTCCATTTGAATTTTGTTTAATTTGTAAGCATAAAAATAAATTAAGCTCACCCATCATGCTCATTTCAAATTCTCACCCCATTAGTTTCGCAAATTCAGTACTTAACTTATCAGTAGTTGCTCCAAAGATTATATCATCAACATATATCTAAACTACCAAGAGATCTTTACCTTTTTTTGAAGAACAAAGTATTGTCAATTTTACCTCTATTGTAGTTATGTTCAAGAAAAAACTTTGATAATCTTTCATAGCATGCTCTTGGAGCCTACTTGAGCCCATAAAGTGCTTTGTCAAGCTTGTACACATGATCCGGACACTCCTTGCCTTCAAACCCCGGAGGTTTCATGACAAACACTTTTTCTTTTAGATAGCCATTGAGGAAGGCACTCTTCACATCCATCTGGTGAAGGGTGAATTCCATATAAGTAGCAACAACTATGAGGAGTCTTATTGCTTCCAACCTTGCAAAAAGAATACGAGTAAGTTTGAAAACTGTGAGTTTTCCCAAAAATCCTTTCAATAGTAAATATGATGTTTCATTTCTCTCCAGATAGCAAGTTTAAAATACCTCTCGATGCCCATATGTCAATATATGTGAGAAGTCATGAATGACGTAATACCGTACAACATGAGGAAAATGCATCTCTATGCCTGTATGTCATGTGCATATCGAATGTGATGCGACTCGGTGATAGAACCATATGCATACTCTAAGAGTATCAATTAACTCAATCCTCCTAGTAATTCAGTCCTCCCAATAACTCGGCACTCGACACTCGCACTCAGTAGGTACATGCGCTCACTAGAGGTGTGCAGAGACTCCGGATGGGCTCCTACGGCCCGAGCACTATATCAAGCAAATCATGGCATAAATCAATGAAACATGTTGTGGCGTGCATCATGATCGCATAACTATCCTCACAATCAGGCCCTCGGCCTCGCTCATTCATCAATCTCTCCATTTTCTCTCTCTCTCTCGGGCTCACAATGTCATGAAACTAGCCCGAATATGATGATGTGATGTATCAATATTTAACAGCAGAGACTGAGATATGATATGCATATAAGTGCGTACGACTGAGTATATAAAACAGTGAAAACAGATAACTCAACAACAGAAATGACCTCAGCGGGTTCCAAAAGGATAAGCATGTAGGCTAGGCATGGTGTCTAACATGGATCACAACTCAACATCTCAAGTACGTCGAAATTTTATGATTACAGACAAGATCAGGTAACTACACAGTAGCATAAAAGTAACAGAGTCACAATTCACACGGTTCACGCCCACACGCCCATTACCTAGCATGTGCGTCACCTCAACACCGACCACATAGCACAAAACAATTCGAGGCTTCATATCCTCTGCACTAAGTTTAAAAGAGTTACTTATCTCGAACGAGCTAATACTAATGCTTCGGAAACCAAGCAAAGCTCCAAAAATTCCATCACGCGCATTTCAAACTCTGAACGACTTGGAACTAACCAAAAAAAAATTCAAATACATCAAACAAGGCTAAAGGAACCAATCCCAATCAGAAAAGATCAATCTTGAATCAAAACCCTAAATGGGCCAAGAATCCCAACCGGGCCCGTACCTCGGAACTTGACAAAAACTCACAAAATATGACAACCCATTCAATTATGATTCCAACCATACTAATTTCACGCTAATCCAACTCCATTTCAATGTTCAAACTCAAAAATTCATATTATAAAACTTTATGCCAAAACCCCCAATTCCTCGTTAAGATACATCAACCCATTGCCAAAAATGAAGATAGATTCTTAATATATGATCAAAACCAAGTGTAGAACACATACCCAAATCTTTGTGCTGAGAATGGCTCCAAAACTCGCCCCAATCCGAGTCCCGCATCTCAAAATATGAAGAAATACCAAAACCCTCGATTTTATAACCTCTGCCCAGCACTTCCGCATTTACGGACAATTCGTTACATCTACCACCATATCTTCTGCACTCAATGTGTCGCTTCTGTGAAAATAGCCATGCTCAGCAACCCTCGCAACTGTGGATATAAAATCCCACTTGTGCAAAGAACATGGCACCTGTACTCTCATATCTCGCATTTGCGCGCACGCAGGTGCGCTACAAAATCTGTTTTTGCAGTCCTCCTCATCCAGCCTCTCCTTGCTTCACCGACCAACCGTCTGCATCTTCGGACTCGCATTTGCGTCCATTCTTCAGCAGATGCAGAAACACCAGAACCAAGAGCCTTCAACAATGCAACATTGAAGAAAAATAATATGAAATCAATCTGAAACACGCCCGAGCACCTCGGGACCATGTCCAATCATACCTCACAAGCCACATAACATAACTTGGACCTACTAGAGGCCTCAAAACATACATAATAATATCAAAATGACAAATCACACCTCAAATCAAAATCTATCCACTTTGAATTTTAAATTGCCAAAACTCGTGCCGAAACATATTAAATCATCGCGGAATAAACCCAAAATTTACAAATAAGTCCCGAATGACATGACGAAGCTATTCAAATTCCCGAAACCACAATCTAAATCTGGCATCCTCAAAGACAACTTTCGGTCAAACTTATGAACTTTCCAAACCATCAATTTTCCAATTTTTGCCAACTTGTGTCGAAACATTCTAAAAACATCCAAATGCAAATCCGGGCATACGCCTGAATCCAAAATCACCATCCGGACCTAACGAAACCATTAAAACTCCATTCCAGGGTCAAATTCATAAAAAAATCAAACTAGGTCAATTCTTTCAACTTAAAGCTTCAACAATGAAATTCATTCTTTTAAACCGATTCTGAATATCCTGAAAACAAAAACTGATGACTCACAAAATTCATAATACATCACATGGAGCTACTCATGCCCGCAAACTATTGAGCAAAGTGCAAATGCTTAAAACGACCGGTCGGGTTGTTACAAACTCTTTAATTAAGATCTAGTTTTGATTCCAGAGTTTGGATCCGTGATTTCACAAACAGCTGGTTTGAAATTTTATACTTGTAAGATTTCACAAACAGCTGGTTTCCCCTTAATCTTCCTTCAATGCTTTGTTGCTGTGGAACAGGTTCATGGACAGGTTCCATTGAGGTTTGGGGATCATTTCCTCTTGGTTATATTCCCCCTGTCATGTTGCTCTAGGTGGAAGAACCTGTTGCATCACCTGTTCTTTCCTCTAGTGTAGATTTAGTCTGGGTTGTGGTTTCATTTGAGTTTCTTACCAGCCCAATTGCTTCATCATCATGTTCCCGTCTCTTAGAAAGAATGTTTCATCAAAAACCACATAAACACTTTCTGCAGCACACATAGTTCTTTTGTTATAGACCTTATAAGCTTTTCTATGTGGAGAATATCCCAAAAATACTCCCTCATCACTTCTAGATCAAACTTGCCTAGGGAGTATTTACCATTGTTGTGCACAAAGCATTTGCATCCAAATGCCCTAAAATGGGATATATTTGGCTTTCTCCCTTTAAGCAACTCATAGGGAGTTTCTGTACAAGAGGTCTAGTCGTGCACCTATTTATGATGTAGCATGCAGTATTTACATCTTCTGCCCAAAAGCTATGGGGAAATTTACTAGAGAGAAACATAGTCCTATCCATATCTTCAAGTGTCCTATTCTTTCTTTCTACTAACTCCATTTTGTTGTGGAGTCCTAGGAGCAAAAAAATTATGATCTATGCCATGTTCATCATAGAAATCAGCTAATTTAGCATTTTCAAATTCAGTGCCATGATCAGACCTAATTGATGCAAGTTGATTACCTAGTTGATTTTGAGTTTTTCTAACAAAAGAAGTGAACATGTCAAATGATTCATCTTTAGATGTTAAAAACAATGTCCAAGTAAACCTAGAGTAATCATCAATAAGCACCATCACTTATCTTTTACTACCTCTGCTTAATGTTCTCATTGGACCACAGAGATCCATATGGACCAGTTCCATCGTCCTGGTGGTGCTTACCTCTTTCTTGCATTTAAAAGAGGATCTTACCTGCTTCCCCCTTGCACAAGCCTCACAAAATTTGTGTTCCTTAAATTTGATATTAGGAAACCCTATCACCAGGTCCTTGGATACTAATTTGTTGAGTTGACTCAAACTTGCATGTCCAGGTCTGTTGTGCCAAATGAGGGGATCATTGTCCAACACACATAAGCAAGTGAGTTCATTTTCTTAAAGAGTGGACATATTTACAATATATATATTTTTCACTCTTTTTCCCTTCAAAACAATCTAGTCAGTGGTAAGATTAATCACAAAATATTTGGTAGAGGTGAATGCTACCAAGTTACCTCTATCACACAATTGTGATACACTTATTAGATTGTATTTTAGTTCATCTACCAAGTAGACATTATCAATAGAGTGAGAATCAGTATTACCTACATTTCCAACCCCAATGGTCTCACATGTCATGTGCTTTGAGCAGCCACTATCCATGTACCACATTTGGCTGCTCCCTTACACTTGGACACGCAAAAGGAACTCAGGGGTTAGTCTTAGGAACCCAAACTAGTTTGGGTCCCTTTCTATAGGAAAAATGATGAATCAAATTAATTTCAGCCCAACTTGATAACCTATTCTTCCCTTGAACAAATTCTTTGTTCTTTTGGCCTACCTTTTATTTTGCATTGCATTCACTTTTATAGTGACCTATTCTACCAGAGTGAGTACAAATATTATTTTAGAGTTTTAGAGTGAGTTGTGTGCAATCAACTATCTTCTTACTTGTTCCTAATTTCAGTTTTAGGTTTTCAGATCTAAGTTCTAGGAGATTTGATTCAAATGCATGAACCTGGTTCTTTAATGCAATATTTTCACTTACAGTCTCACTAACTCGAAGTTCCATGTTTTTACACTTTGCTTTCAAAATCACACATTCCTTAGACAACTATTCATTTTCATTGTTTATATCCTCAAATTCATCAATGAAATCTAGAAGTAACTCAGATTGCCTTTTTTAGACAAAAATATAATCTTGTCTTTGAGATGAATTACACTTACCTCAGATTTCTCATCAGATTCTCCAATGGACATAAGTGCTTGTTCATCTCCATCTTCATCATCTGAGCTTTCTCCTAAGCAACAACCGTAGCCTTGGTTGATCCTTTGTTCTCCTTGGGTTTAACCTGTTCTTTCTTCCTATTTCTTTGTTCAACTCTTTCCTTCTTCCATTCAATTTCCCATTGAGGGCAGTTTTTGATGTGGTGATCAGTCTTCACACACTTGTAGCAACCCTCCTTGGTTTGCTTTTCAGGAACCCTTGGTTTGTTGTAGCTTCCACTTCTTGAAGGACCCTTTCCTCTCATTAACTACGTCTTGAAGTCCTTTGTGATCATAGATATTTCATCATCTTCTAGATCAGAACCTTTAGTGATTCTGAGTGTCAGGCTCCTTTGCTTCTTGGGTGCATCATGGTTTGCCTTCTAAGTTCATAAGCAGTGATATTTCCAATTAGCTCATCCAACTTAAGAGTGGAAATGTTCTTTGATTCCTGAATGATAGTGATTTTGCTCTCCAAAGTAACTGGAAAAACCCTTGTCAAAATCTTCTCAACTCTATCCTCTTCAGGAATAACCCTTCCAGGAGACTTAATTTCATTTCGCAGTGTGGTGAACCTTGTATACATCTCTTGGATGGTCTCCCCTTCCTTCATGGTGAAATTCTCATATTGAGAATATAGTAGTGTTCTTCTGGACCTCTTCACTTGAGGTGTTCCTTCATAAGCCACTCGCAAAGTGTCCTAAATTTTCTTGGAAGTGGTACAACTTTGAATTCTGCTGTACTCGTCTGGACAAAGTCCACACACCAGCCATTTCTTGGCCTTAGCATTCTTCTCCCATTTCCTCAAGTCCTCAGTAGTGTAGTCAGCCCTTGTTTTTGGCACATCTACTCCTTCAGCATTTTTCTTCATGGTAGCCAAGGGAACATCAGTGACAATGTCCCATAGCTCATAGTCCTCTCCTATGATGTGGTCTCTCATTCAGTTTTTCCACCAGGAATAGTACTGGCCATTGAAGAGTGGTGGCCTAACAGTGGATTGTCCTTCCCATTTTTTGGTGGTGCACTCATCTTGACTTGGGACATGCAATATACGCAAGCTCATAAGGCTATGCATATTCTTTTTTCACATGGATCGATTATTAGATTAGAAAATCAATACATTCAAACTTCATTCACTAATAGAAATTCGGGAAAACTGTCCAAAAAACCCGACCAAAAGTCGGAAGGGCATACCCACAAAAAGTTGGTCGAAAATTCCTGATCAACTTTGGTCGGTCAATTAAATTCAAAAATAAAAAATTACCGAAAAAACCGACCAAAGTTGGTCGGTATTTTAATTATGTAATTAAAAAACCCCACATAGGAATCGAACTAGGGTCTGTACTGTGGCAAGATACTATTATACCGCTAGACCATTGGTGCATTTTGTTTATAAGACTATCTTTTATTTCATTTATATTATTTAATTGTATTTTCGCACGAAAATAACCGACCAAAGTTGGTCGGTTTTTTAAAATGACTGGCCAAATTAACCGACCAATGTTGGTCAATTTTTTTAATATTAAATTTAAATTTCTTTAAATGAAAGCCTTACCAATGTTGGTTGCTTTCATGAAAAATAAATTTTGCGGGACTCAAAAATAGTTTTCCGTATTTTTGCACAAAAGAAAATCACCAAAGTTGGTCGTTTTCGTAAAAAAATTTTAAAATTAAAATATTTTGAAGAACCGACCAACTTTGATCGATTTTTTGGTCGGCCGACCGTGGACGATTTTTGCCGAATTTCTAGTAGTGGTTTTGGAGGAATGTAAACTAATGCAAATACACCGCATTTCAATATAATATGTAGAAGCAGCGTTAGAGCTGATTAATTACTTTTATTCTAGGCATGGTCTTATTTGGAATTTCTAGTATAGTACAATCCAAAAATGTTGAACAAGAACGGCTTACTTATTGAAAGCTTCCTTATAACAACAATCACATACGCTGTAAGAAAGTTAGTGAATGAATGCAGTGTTACGATGTGATGATCCAAAGGGTCATCTTATGATTTAAGACTCCATTCCGGGCTCTTTAGCATTATAAACATTATTTTTATTCATCTCTATTTAGGTGGTACCGGGCGTGAATTCGGATAGATTTTATGTGAAAATATATGAAATAATAATTTTTGAGAGTTAAAATTTTATTTTTGGTTGACTTTTGTCAACGTTTTGAGTAGACGGACCTGTACCTGTATTCCGATGGTCCCGGGAGGTCCGTACTAAAATATTGGACTTGGGCGTATGCCCGTAATTGAATTCCGAGGTCCCTAGCTCGAGAAATGAATTTTTGATGAAAATTGTTAGACTGAAATTTAAAGGAATTAAAGAAATTGATTGATGTTTGAACTCATTGGTATCAGGACCGTATTTTAGTTCCGGAGCCCGATACAAGTTTATTATAATATTTAAGTCATATCTGTGAAATTTGGTGGAAATCATAGTTGATTTGACGTGATTCAGACGACCGGTTGATAAGATAATAATTTTGAAGTGTTCTTGATAAATTCATGAGTTTTAGTGCTAAACGTAGTTTTAGGTGTTATTTTAGCGATTTGATCGCACGAGCAAGTCCGTAGGATATTTTTAGACTTATGTGCATGTTTAGTTTGGTTCCCCGAGGGCTCGGGAACCATCCATGCGATGCGCCAGTTGAGTTAACTCTCAAAAAAGGTTGATGGTGCACCAGTTCTTGTGTGCCCGCACCTGCGAGCCTTCAACCGCAGGTGCAAGCTCACAGGTGCGACCAGGCCCAACTTCCTTTTTTCCGCAGATACGGACTTCCTCTGGAGAAGCAGGGCGACAGAAGCGGAAGCCATCCCGCACGTGCGCAAGTGCAGATGCATCCCAAGCACTGCATGTGCGAGGGTCGGGCAGTGAGTTCACATTAATTCGAAATCCAACCATTTTTCTTATAATTTTTCACAAGGGTAGAAGACTTAGGGCGAGTTTCTCAAGGCTTTTCTTCCCAAAATCATAGGTAAGTTTTCACTAACTCGTTCCTTCCAATCTTTTACTCTTTATACAAAGATTTAACCTAGAAATCCAAGGTTTTCATGGTGGAATTTGGGGACTTTGGGTAGAAACTAGGTATTTCGAAATTTGGGGGAACTTGACCTCAATTGGGGTCGGATTCCAAAACTAATTGCATATTCGGGCTAGGGGGTGAACGGGTAAATGGATTTTGGTCCGAACCTCGAGTTTGGACCAAACAGGCCCGGGGTTGATTTTTAACTTTTTTTAGGAAAACTTAGGAAAACCATGCTTATGCATTAAAGTTAATTCCTTTAGCAATAATTAATTATATTGAACTAATTATGATTAGATACGAGTGGGTTGGAGGTGAATTCTAAAGGAAAAGTTGTACTTGAGTAGTGAGTGGCCTGTGAAGTCGAGGTAAATGTTGTGTCTAACCTTAGCTTGAGGGAATAAGTATTGTGTGACTAATTGCTACTTGTTTTGTTACTAAATATGATGTATAGGTGAGGTGACGAGTAGCTATACATTGTGGTCGAGTCATAACATGCGAGTAAAAGAAAATTCTTGTTATTCTTGCTGTCTGAAAGCCTATTGTCTACTATTATTGTTGTTAGTGAAATGTTGGAAGATTCATATCCGGTTCCACCGAGTTGGATAATATTGTGAATATTGAGTTGAGATTGAAATGTTAAATGGTGATAGAGACTATGATGAAATATTGATTTCTTGTGAAATTCCTCTTTATATGTTGTTAAATATTCTATGATGGGTGAGGAATAGTGTAAAGCACAAAGGGTGATGCCATGCATAATTTATTTAAATGGCAAGGAATAGTGTAAAGCACGAAGGGTGATGTCGTGCATAATTTATTTAAATTGTGAGGAAGAATGTAAAGCACGAAGGGTGATGTCGTGCATAATTTATCAATATTTTGAGATGAGAGTAAAAGCACGACGGTGATGTCGTGCATTCTTGTTTATAATCCGGTGAGGATGAGAGTAAAAGCACGAAGGGTGATGCCGTGCATTCTAATTATTATTTGGTGAGGATGAGAGTAATAGCACGAAGGGTGATGTCGTGCAAGTTTCCTTTC
Organism: Nicotiana knightiana; assembly: GCA_005239525.1. NCBI lineage: Eukaryota > Viridiplantae > Streptophyta > Magnoliopsida > Solanales > Solanaceae > Nicotiana > Nicotiana knightiana. Next base: position 127,046 of record ML431553.1, read on the forward strand.
TATTTTAATTGCCTAAATTGTTATTGATCACTGTCTATTTTTGTCTTATTATTTTCTCACTCCTTATGTTAAATTCCCCATTGTAAGCTCCCTTCCCGTTATTTGATGTTTACTTTTATTTATTTGTTGTTATTTCTACTAGCATGATTATACATGTCCAGGTTATTATGTGGTATCATGTCCTAGCATCGTCACTACTTCGCAGAGATTAGGCTTGACACTTACCAGTACATGGGGTCAGTTGTACTGATACTACACTCTGCACTTCTTGTGCAAATCCAGGTTTAGGTTCGAGCTAAGTTCGAGTTAGAGCTGACAATTCCGCACAGAGACACGATGTAGACCTCCTGACATCCGCAGATTCCTGGAGTCTCTTCCTTATTATTCAGTTGCTGCTTTATTTAGTTTATAAATAGGTATACATTTTACTTCAACCATACTTGTCGTAAATTCTTAGTAGTTCGTGAATTGTGACTCATAATGCTAGGTAGCTAGACATTATTATTAGTTTCGCAGTATCGTTTTACTATTCCATTTATTACTTTTGGTGTCGTACATTGGATGATAGTAACATTTCTCATATGTTTTTAATTGTTTTAATGTCGTAACCCTCTAATGTTGGATTTCCTAGAAAGTATAGAATTAGGCTCCATCATAGTCCCGACAGTGGTAAATCGGGTCGTGACAAGTTGGTATCAGAGCACTAGGTAGCCTAGGTCTAACAATTTACGTGTAAGCTTAATAGAATATGAGGGATCAGTACGGAGACGTCTGTACTTATCTCCCAGAGGCTATAAAGTTAGGAACATGTTCACTTTTATTCAACAAGGGGCAGCAGGTCCTACAAGGGGCAGAGACCTAGGCAGCAGCAGCCCCTACAAGGGGCAGAGACCCAGGTCGTGACAGAGGCCGAGGCAGGGGCAGGACTCAGGCCAGCGCTCAAGCAGCAACTCCAGCTGCGGAGCCCTAGATAGAGCTTGATGAGGGGGCTCCAGATTAGACCGTTCCAGTGGGACCAACTCAGGTCCCAGAGGAGTTTATTGCTACCTCGGGGCTTCAGGATGCCTTGGTCCGACTAGTAGGACTTATGGAGATTGTAGCTCAGATTGGTGCACTCCTTGGGCCAGCAGCCGTATCTCAGGCTGGAGAAGGATTCAAGACTCCTGCTACCCACACTCCGAAGTAGATTACTCCTCTACTTCAGACCCCAGCAGCCCATCAAATTGGGGTAGTTCAGCCAGTTGCTGCAGCACCTATCATTGATGGGACACTTATGTCCTTCGATGCTTTGTGGAGATTGGACAGGTTTATCAGTCTTTTCCCTGTTCATTTAAGTGGTTCCACATCAGAGGACCCCCAGGAATACCTTGATAGTTGTCATGAGGTTATTCAGAACATGGGTATATTCGAGACCAATGGGGTCGACTCTGCTGCTTTCCAGATGTATGGTTATGCCAAGAAATGGTGGAGGGATTATCTATTGACTAGACCCGCGGGATCACCTGCTCTTACATGGGACAAGTTTTCACACCTCTTCTTGGAGAAGTTTCTACCTATTACTACTAGAGAGCAGTGTCGCCGTCAGTTTGAGCGTCTCCAGCAGCGCAGGATAACTGTTATGCAATTTGAGACCCGTTTCGTGGATTTTTCCCGTCATACTACTCTTTTGCTACCCACGGGGAGGGAGAGGGTTAGGAGATTTATTGAGGGTCTTGCTCAGCTTATCAGATTGCAAATGGCTAAGGAGACAGGGAGCGAGATATCTTTCCAGGATGCGGCCAATGTGGACCGGTGAGTTGAGGTAGTTCTTGGATTGGGAGGTCAAGGGTCAGACAAGAGACCTCACCATTCCGGTGGATTCAGCGGTGCCTCATCTGGAGGCGGGTTTACTTTCAGTAGAGGCCATTCTTCCAGGACATTCCATTCAACACTTTTTGACATCCCATGGTGCCCAAGGTGGTCGTGGCTCTTACTTGTGTTATTCTGATCAGCCAGCTCCTATCAGTGCACCTCCTCTTCAGAGTTTTCGGGGTGGTTATACAGGTCGACAGGGTTAGTTTGCCTGCAAGATTTTTCGGCAACCGAAGTCTTGTTATACATGAGGTGACCCGAGGCACATTGCTAGATATTACCCTCGCGCATCAGGTAGTTCTCAGTATCAGGGTTCTCGTGCTATAGTTCAGGCACCAACTGTCGCACCACCTGCCCAACTATCCAGGGGTAAGGGTCAGGTAGCTAGAGGTAGGGGCCAGATTGTTAGAGGTGGAGGCTAGCCCGCTAGAGGTGGAGGTCCGCCTATCATAGGTCGTCCCAGAGACATGGTTCAAGGTGGTGGGGCCCAGCCCTGATTGTATGTATTTCTGGCGAGACCTGAGGCGGAGTTTTCCGATGCTGTTATCATAGGTACCATTTCAGTTTGCAATAGAGATGTTTCAGTTCTGTTTGATCCGGGGTATACTTACTCTTATGTGTCATCTTATTTTGCTTCGTATTTTGTTGTGCCCCACGATTCCTTGAGCGTCCATATTTATGTGTCTACTCTCGTGGGGGATGGTATTGTTGTAGATCATGTGTATCACATATGTGTGGTCGTTATTGAGGGTCTTGAAACCAGTGTGGAACTTTTGCTTCTTGATATGGTTGATTTCGATGTCATATTGGGCATGCATTGGTTGTCACCTTATTACGCCATCTTGGACTGCCATGCCAAGAAAGTGACATTAGCCTTTCCAGGATTGCCTCAATTAGAGTGGAAAGGGAATCCTGGTCATTCCTCCAGCCGGGTTATTTCTTATATGAAGGCTCGGCGTATGGTCGAGAAGGGGTGTTTGGCCTATTTGGCTCGTGTTCATGATTCTTACACAAACTCGGTGCCTGTCATTCGTGAGTTTCCCAAGGTGTTTCCTGCTGACCTGCTGGGGATGCCACCCGACAGGGATATTGATTTTTGCATTGATATGGCTCCGAGAACTCAGACCATTTCCATTCCTCCATACTGAATGGCCCCACTAGAATTGAAAGAATTGAAGGAACAGTTGCAATACTTGCTTGATAAGGGATTCATTAGGCCTAGTGTCTCGCCCTAGGGTGAACCAGTTTTGTTCGTGAAGAAGAAGGATGGATCGATAAGAATGTGTATAGATTATCGGCACTTGAACAAGGTTACTATCAAGAATAAGTATCCATTTCCGAGAATTGATGATTTGTTTGATCAACTTTAGGGTGCCAAAGTGTTTTCAAAGATCGATTTTAGCTCGGGCTACAATCAGTTATAGATTAGGGAATCTGATGTCCATAAGACAACTTTTCGGACGAGGTATGGGCACTATGAATTTCTGATGATGTCTTTTGGCTTGACCAATGCCCCAGCAACATTTATGGACTTGATGAATCGTGTGTTCAAGCCTTATCTAGATTCCTTCGTAATTGTGTTTATTGAAGACATTCTAATATACTCCCGCATCCGGGAGGAGCATGAGCAGCACCTTCGGATAGCGCTTCAGACTTTGAGGGACAGTCATTTATATGCTAAATTTTCAAAGTGCGAGTTTTGGTTGGATTCAGTAGATTTCTTTGGTCACATCGTATCAGCAGAGGGTATTTAGGTAGATCCTAAAAAGATAGAGGCGGTCAAGAACTGGCCTAGACCCACATCAACCATGGAAATCAGGTGCTTCTTGGGTTTGGCGGGTTACTACCATTGTTTTGTGGAGGGGTTTTCATCTATAGAAGCCCCAATGACTAAATTGACTCAGAAAGGTGCCCCATTCAAATGGTCGGACGAGTGTGAGGCGAGCTTTCAGAAGCTCAAGAAAACCTTGAATTCAGCACCGGTGTTGGTGTTGCCATCAGGTTCAGGATCTTTCATGGTATATTGTGATGCCTCACGTGTTGGGCTCGGAGTGGTATTGATGCAGGAAGGCAGAGTGATTGCATATGCGTCACGGCAGTTGAAGATTCATGAGAAGAATTACCCTATCCATGACTTAGAGTTGGCAGCCATTGTTCATGCATTGAAGGTTTGGAGGCACTATCTGTATGGCGTGTCGTGTGTGGTTTTCATGGATCATCGCAGCCTTCAGTACTTGTTCAAGAAAAAGGATCTCAATTTGAGACAGAGGAGATGTTTAAAGCTACTGAAAGACTTTGACATCACTATATTGTACCATCCAGAGAAGGACAATATGGTGGCCAATGCATTGAGTAGGAAGGCAGTGAGTATGGGCAGCCTTGCATTCATTCAAGTCAGTGAGAGGTTGCTAGATTCAGACATTCAGACTTTGGCTAATCAGTTTGTGAGGTTAAACATTTCAGAGCCCATCTGTGTTATAGCTTGTACAATCACTTAGTCTTCCTTATTCGAGCGTATCAGAGATCGGCAGAATGATCACCTGCATTTGGTGGTCCTAAGGGACACAGTTCGGCACGATTGTGCCAAGCAAGTTATAGTTGGAGATGACGGTGTTTTGATGATGCAGGGTCGAATGTGTGTTCCTAATGTTGATGGGCTTCGTGAGTTGATCCTTGAGTAGACTCACAATTCTAAGTATTCTATTCATCTCGGTGCTGCCAAGATGTACCATGACCTGCGGCATCATTATTGGTAGTGAAGGATGAAGAAGGATATTGTTGATTATATGGCTCGATGCTTGAATTGTCAACATGTAAAGTATGAGCAACAGAGACCTGGTGGTTTGCTTCAGCAGATAGAGGTTCCTGAGTGGAAGTGGGAGCGTATCACTATGGACTTCACTGTTGGATTCCCACAGACTCAGAGAATGTTCGACGTCATTTTGGTTTTTGTGGATAGGCTCACTAAATCATCACATTTCATTCCGGTGGCAATTACTTATACATCGGAGTGGTTGGCACAGATATATATTCAGGAGATTGTTTGCCTTCGGTGTGCCCGTGTCTATCATTTCTGATCAATGTACTCAATTACCTCACACTTTTGGAGGGTAGTTCAGCGTGAGTTGGGTAGCGAGTTGAGTTAAGCACATCATTCCATCCTCAGACGGACAGGCAATCCGAGCATACTATTCAGATCTTGGAGGATATGCTCCGTGCTTGTGTTATAAAATTTGGAGGATCGTGTGATCAATTATTGCCGTTAGCGGAGTTTGCCTACAACAACAGGTAACAGTTGAGCATTCAGATGGATCCTTACGAGGCATTATATGGTACACGGTGCAGGTTGCTAGTTGTATGGTTTGAGCCGGGAGAGGCTCGGTTATTGGGTACATACTTAGTTTAAGAGTCCTTGGACAAGGTCAATATTATACAGGATCGACTTCATACTACTTAGTCCAGGCAAAAGATTTATGCCGACCGTAAAGTTTGTGATGTAGTATTCATTGTCGGATATAGGGTATTACTTCGGGTATCGCCCATGAAGGGTGTTATGAGATTTGGGAAGAAGGGCAATTTGAGCCCTAGGTATATCGGGCCATTTGAGATTCTCGAGAGAATGGGGGAGGTAGCTTATAGATTTGTGTAGCCTCCATGGTTATCCTTAGTTCATCTGGTATTCCATGTGTCCATGATCTGTAAATATCATGGTAACCCGTCCCACGTGTTACATTTCAGCTCTGTCCAATTGGACAAGGATTTGATCTATGAGGAGGAGCCGGTAGCCATTCTAGACCGGCAAGTTTTTCAGTTGAGGTCAAAGTGTTACCCTTCAGTTCGAGTGCAGTGGACAGGTCAGCCTGTTGAGGCAGCTACTTGGGAATCCAAGTCGGACATGCGGAGTAGATATCCCCACTTGTTCGCCTGTTCATGTACTTTCCTATGTCCGTTCGAGGACGAACGTTTATTTTAGAGGTGGAGATTGTGATGACCCAGAGGGTCATCTTATGATTTAAAACTCCATTACGGGATCGTTAACCTTAAACATTATTTTTATTTAGCTCGATTTGCGTGTGCACTCCGATCATGAATCTGGAAAGCTTTTATGTGAAAATATATGAAATAATAATTTTTGAGAGTTAAAATTTAATTTTTGGTTGACTTTGGTCAACGTTTTGAGTAAAGGGACCTAGACCCATGTTTTGATGGTCCCTGCAGGCCCGTAGTAAAATATAGGACTTGGGCGTATGCCTGTAATCGAATTCCGAGGTCCCTAGCTCGAGAAATGAGTTTGTGATGAAAATTTTTTGACTGAAATTTAAAGGAATTGAAGAAATTGATTGATGTTTGAACTCCTTGGTATCAGGCCTGTATTTTGTTTTTTCAGAGCCTGATACAGGTTTATTATAATATTTAAGTCATATCTGTGAAAGTTGGTGGAAATCGGAGTTGATTTGATGTGATACGGACGTCCGATTGAGAAGATAGCAATTTTGAAGTGTTCTTGAGAAATTCATGAGTTTTAATGCTAAATCTGTAGTTTTAGGTGTTATTTTAGAGATTTGATCGGACGAGCAAGTCTGTAGGATATTTTTAGACTTGTGTGCATATTTGGTTTGGTGCTCCGAGGGCTAGGGAACAATCTGTGCGATGCGCGAGTTAACTCTCAACCAAGGCTGCTGGTGCACCAGTTCTGGTGTGCCCGCACCTGCGATCCTTTAACTGTAGGTGCGAGCGCCAGCCTGCAGGTGCGACCCAGGCCCAACTTCCCTTTTTTCGCAGATGCGTACTTCCTCCGCAGATGTGGAATATTGTCCGCAGGTGCGGCCCTAGTTGTCCGTTCCATTTTCCAAAAAACCGGAAGCCATCTCACACTTGCGCAAGCACAGGTGCGACCCAAGCATCGCAAGTGCGAAGGTCGGTCAGTGAGTTCACGTTAATTCGAATTCCAGCCATTTTTCTTATTATTTTCACAAGGGTAGAAGACTTAGGGCGAGTTTGTCAGGTCTTTTCTTCCCAAATCATAGGTAAGTGTTTATTAACTCGTTTCTTTCAATCTTTTACTCTATATACAAAGATTTAACCTAGAAATCTAAGGTTTTCATGGTGGAATTTGGGGATTTTGGGTAGAAACTAGGTATTTCGAAATTTGGGAGAATTTGACCTTAATTTGGGTGGGATTCAAAAACTAATTGCACGTGCGGGTCGGGGGTGAACGGGTAAACGGATATTGGTCCGAACCTCGAGTTTGGACCAAACGGGCCCGGGGTCAGTTTTTAACATTTTTTGGGAAAACTTAGGAAAACCATGATTATGCATTAAACTTAATTCCTTTAGCAAAAATTAATAATATTGAACTAATTATGATTATATACGAGTGGGTTGGAGGTGAATTCTAAAGGAAAAGATGTACTTGAGCAGTGAGTGGCCTGCGAAGTTGAGGTAAGTGTTTTGTCTAATCTTTGCATGAGGGAATAGGTATTGTGTGACTACTTGCTACTTGTTTTGTTGCTAAATACGATGTATAGGTGAGGTGACGAGTAGCTATACGTTGTGGTCGAGTCATAACATGTGAATAAAAGCTAATTCTTATTATTCTTATTGTCTTAAAGCCTATTATCTATGATTATTGTTGTTAGTGAAATGCTGGAAGAGTTGTATCCGGTTCCACCGAGATGGATAATATTGTGAATATTGAATTGAGGTTGAAATGTTAAATGGTGATAGAAACTATGATGAAATATTGATTTCTTGTGAAATTCCTCTTTATATGTTGTTAACAATTCTGTGATGGGTGAGGAATAGTGTAAAGCACGAAAGTGTAAAGCACTAAGGGTGATGTCGTGCATACATTTTTTAAGTTGTGAGGAAGAGTGTAAAGCACGAAGGGTGATGTCATGCATAATTTATCAATATTGTGAGGTGAGAGTAAAAGCACGAAGGGTGATGCGGTGCATTCTTATTTATAATCCGGTGAGGATGAGAGTAAAAGCACGAAGGGTGATGCCGTGCATTCTAACTATTATTTGGTGAGGATGAGAGTAAAAGCACGAAGGGCGATGTCGTGCAAGTTTCCTTTCTATTTTAATTTCTTAAATTGTTGTTGATCACTGTTTATTTTCGTCTTATTTTTTTCTCACTCGTTATGTTAAATTCCCATTGAAAGCTCCCTTCTCATTATTTGTTGCTTACTTTTTTTTATTTGCTGTTATTTCTACTAGCATGATTATACATGTCTAGGTTTTTATGCGGTGTCCTGCCCTAGCCTCGTCACTACTTCGCCGATCGATACTTACCAGTACAAGGGGTCGGTTGTACTGATACTGCACTATGCACTTCTTGTGCAGATACATGTTTAGGTCCGAGCTGAGTTCGAGTTAGAGTTGACACTTCCGCACGGAGACACGATATAGATTTGCTAACGTCCGCAGATTCCTGGAGTCTCTTCCTTATTATTTAGTTTTTTTTTTATTTAGTTCATAAAAAGTTATACATTTTCCTTCGGTCAAATACTTGTAGTAAATTCTTAGTAGTTCGTGAATTGTGACTCCAAATCCTCGATAGCTAGACATTAGTATTAGTTTCGCATTATCGTTTTACTATTCCGTTTATTACTTTTGGATTCGTATATTGGATGCTTGTAACACTTGTCATATGTTTTTAATTGTTTTAATGTCGTAACCCTCTAATGTTGGCTTTCCTATCAAGTATAGCATAGGGTGCCATCACCATCCCGACGGTGGGAAATCGGGTCGTGACATAAGAAAAAATTCCAAGTATTTGATTGAAATGAAGATAATTTGCATTGATTTGTTGTTATGGTAATTGGCTCATTTTCATGTATATAAAGAGAATCCTATTTATATACGTGTCGCTCAGTGATAGGCATAAACCATTGTCCATTGCATCAGAATTTATGATTTCAAAATTCCATTATTATACTACCACGTCATTATTACTAGTTTTTGTTATTGCTTTTCTATCTATTTTCTAGTCCTAACGATGCTACTATTATTTATCTGGATGTTGTTGTTGTTGCTGATCTATTTGTCTCTTTTCATCTTCTTGAGGCGAGGGTGTTCGAAAATAGCCTCTCCACTCCTCTATGGTACATAGGGATAAGGTCTGCGTACACACTACCCTCCCCAGAAATAACTTGTGGGATATATTTCACTAGGTTGTTGTTGTTATAAATTTATTCAGGCTGATATTGAAGTAGTGCACTGCCTGTCCTGGTGTCTCTGTTATAGGATTTTGTAGTGTTTTATTTTGTATTATCTCTTTCAGTTTCTAAGTGTAACTTCAAAAGTGCATCATTAATATGCCCATTCTTCTACTGAAAATGATCTTGACAAAGTATAGTTTTTTGCAGAGTTTAATTATCTTCACATATATTGGAGATTCGAGATTTGCACATAAATCCATAATAAATAATTGCATGGAATTAATACAAAGGTTACTCTGCAATGAAGGTATAATACTCGGAGAGTATAAATAATAACGATACAATATCGTTAAGAATCACTCAAAAGATTAAAACAACAAAAGAAAAAAGGAAAAAGAACATCAAATGGTAGACACCATATATGATAAAATAGGTAAAATACTAGATTCCGCAAGATGATCAGTTAGATGGAGGAGGTAAAAATGTAGGAATGGTTGGAACTGCGGGAATGGTAGGAAGTAAGGGCATTTTAGGAAGAGGGAGATTAGCGGGCATTGGTGGAAGAGTCATCTTTGGGACGACAGAGGGAAAAGTATGCAAAGATGGTAAATTAGGTGTAGCAATTGGAAGAGTTTTCAAAGATCCGGCACTTGGCAATGTAGATGCAGTCGGCAAGTTTTGAATAGTGGGTAATTTTGGCATTGTTGGCTGAGGCAATGACGGGATTGTGGGCAAGTTTAGAAGTTGCAGTAGGGTGCTAACATCACGAGTTCTGGTGATGCTTGATAAGAAAAATAATGCTATGATCAAGAGGACGATTGAGAAATTGTTGGAAGCAACCATTGTTATATAATTTGCGAGGTTGCTTTATTTTACAAGGAACTAATTAACTTGCTTTTTGACTTGAGTTGAGTTTGATCATCACAAAAGGGTATATATAGGTGATGTTCTTGAGAGATTATAAGGATTTTGTGTGATGTTGGGTGTGGAGGCATGGGTACTACTCCATTGTTAGTTAATCTTTACAAATATATGTTGGTTTGAGGGCACATACACAACTTTTAGGTCAAAACTTACTCCAATACTTCACCTATAAATACTCATTTATTATTTTCATTGTACATAAATCAACATCCAACAAAGTACACTTCAAGTTTCCTTAAAAAATTTTAAATTATTCCTTAGTCAACCCTAGTGGTGGCAAAATGGTTAACAAATCCTTATCCACCCATAATATGCATTAAATAGTGGATTCGATAATGAACTTTTTAAAAACAAGTCAAATATGGATAAAAATTATATTATCCACTTAGAAAATGGATAACTAATTAGTTTTACTTTTACATTTGTAAAGCCTCAAATTGGGGATTCCTCAAGTTTGGGAGATTAGGCATTCTCACAAAAGTGATCATATTCAAGAAGTCATGGACATACAGATATTCATATTATCCGCTGGTTAACCTACTTTTTATCCATATTGAATATGGATCAGGCCGAATTATTTATCCATTTTCGATCTGTCCCTATCCGACCCACGTTCCTGTTTGCCACCCCTAGTCAAACGAATGAAAATGGACATTTTCAAGACTTTATTTTCCTTCGCATTTCTTATAATGTTGTCCATTTCAAGAATCAAAACAAGCATGGATACTTGCTTTTGCAATAAAGTATCTGGCTTACCATCACTGCCAACAATTCTCTCACTGCCTCAGCCATCACTGCCACAGCTGTCAATCGCCGCGTTGCCACTGTTGGCAAGTACAATTCCTTTTCCTAAACTTCCAACAGCTTCACCATTGCCAACTTTGCCTGCTGCTCCAATGATGACTTTGCTTCCTATGCCTGCCAGTATTCCGACTATTATCCCCTCACTTCGCACTATTCCAACCATTCTCACCCTCTCTCTGCCTCCATCAAACTAATCTCACCACAAACAAAACAAGAATTAGCGATAGACCAATTCAATAGCTATACAACAAAAAATCATTTTTAATCCTACTTAAAAATTGAGGAGTGATGTATTATCAGAGAATATTGTTTAGCTACAGACTATTTAGCAATATATTTGTGACGAACTTTGTATCTAGTTCATGTTATAGAGCTGGCAAACATTTGATGTTATCTTCTATTTTACCTTGTGTGCACTTTCTATTGTGTTATGTTCTGTATTCTTCATGGTATGACTATTGTATTTGTATCCTTTTAATTAATGAATTAGAAATCTTTTTTTTTTCTTACTAAATAACTTTAGACAATAGGATACTTGTGTAAAAATCAAATGATAGATGATATGTACTAATGATGGTGTTTAGAACAAAAAGTCAATGTGTCATAAACTTGTCATTCATTAAGTGTTACTATATTAATAATCAATTAGTATTTCATCCTATATATATATATATATATATGTATGTGTGTATATATGTCATCCACTCCTATTTTTTCAACAACTTCCTCATATAAAATATACCCTTCTAGTAAATGATCAAACTCACTCATAAAACAAATTCCAGCCTTCTATCATATAACTTCATTTTCCTAAAACAAAGCATTTAATATGTAGCATTGATTATGGCTGGTCCCAACAACTGCAGCTTGGTCATCTCCTTGTTGTAGTATTACTGTTCTTAACAAGTATGGTCACCTCTAGCTTCGCCGCTCGCAACCTACTTGAAGAATTTCCATTAGGTGGTGGTGGTGGATCAAGAATCATAGTTGATGATGCATTCTTACTTGTGGAGATACTTGGTGTGGCTAGAGTTGAAATACTTGATACTCATGCTGATATTCCACAAGCTTTACCAGCAATCCCAACAGTTAGTAATAGTTGTTTACCAGTATAGGTTGCAACTGTGGAGGATGGACATGTAGAGGTCCTACCAGTAAATTGTTGGGAATTGATTCAAAAACTCTTTTAAGTTTATTGGCTGGATGAAGTTATTTACTGTGAGTTGAATAAGCCTTTTACTAGAGTTGACAGAGTCTTTAGGTGAGTTGCTATTTTTTTCTAATTTGGTTGTTGTTTTTCTAGTCATTTCCTAGATTTTAGTCAAGTGGGTGTTATGGATAGATATTATCTTTATGAGCTTGTAAGCCTATAAAAGGCACGCCACTTTCAGTTAATAAGATATGCCCTTCTACAAAATATCTTATTTAGCTTCTCTGCATATGCTTTAAGTTTTCTAATTAAAGACAATCTCTTTTTTCTACATTGTGGTATCAGAGCCTGCTTTTGGTCTTTGACTGGGCGACAGAGAGATAAAGAGAGAAACATGAGAGGGAGTGAAATAGGATAAAAACGAAAAGGTATGGCAGCAAATGTTATTTCCTCTTCTTCACAACCACTCATACCCGTCTTCAATGGCGAGAAGTATGAGTTTTGGAGTATCAACATAAAGACCTTGTTTAGGTCCCAAGAATTGTGGGACTTAGTTGAAGATGCGTTCGTTGATGTAGAAGAGCCAGATGCAAAGGATGAGAGGAGATTAAAAGAAGTTAGAAAGAAGTATGCCAAAGATTTTTTCTTTATTCAACAAGTTGTTCATGAGATGATTTTCTCAAGAATTGCAGCAACAATTACCTCAAAAGAGGCGTGGCTGATTCTTAAAAAAGAGTTTCAAGGTTCTTCAAAGGTAATTACTATAAAACTACAATCTTTTCTCCGCGACTTTGAAATATTGTTCATGAAAAATATTGAATCTGTGCAAGACCTTTTATCAAGAGTTACTGGGATTGCAAGTCAAACGAAATCATACGGTGAAGAGGAAAGTGATGAATTTGTAGTTGTAAAAGTTTTAAGATGTTTGCCTCCAAAGTTTGATCATGTGGTTGCAGCCATTGAGGAATCAAAAGACTTATTTGTGTTTTCATTTAATGAACTAATGGGCTCTTTGCAATCTAACGAGTCACGAATCAACAAGTCGATTAAGAAAAACTAAGAACAAGATTTTCAGGTTAAGGAAGAGTCTCTAATTCAGAATGAGAAATCACCAGAGCAAAGAACAAAAGACGTGGTAAGAGAGGTGCTTTTAGATGAAGAGGGTGTGGTAGAGGTTGAGGCTAATTTAGACATGGTAGAAATGGAGTGCAATGTTACAGTTACCACAAGTTCGGTCACATAGAAGCTAACTGCTGGTACGAAAATTATCAAGCTAGTTATGGAGAGGAAGAACAAGAAGAAGGCATGCTTTTTATTGCTCGCTCTACTATTATGGATCACAATATCGGTGTTTGGTTTGTTGAAAGTGGCTGCTCCCATCACATGTCTTGAGAAAGGTCGGCATTTAGAGAGTTAGATGAGACAAAAAGGAGGTGAATTTGGCTCGGAGATTATAAGTAAATACATGTTGAAGGTAAAGGTATTGTGGTTGTCCAAACTAGTCAAGGTAAAGTAAAACTTATTCAAAATGTTCTCTTTGCTCCTAGTTTGGCACATAACTTACTAAGTGTTGGGCAATTATTGAATAGTGGACTCTCTGTCTTGTTTGATGATGGATTATGTGTCATTAAAAATAAAAAAATGGGTCAAATATTAGCATATCAATTTAGATAATAAGATACTAGTGTAATAATCAAATGATAGATGATTTGTACCGATGCTGGTGTTTAGAACACAAAGTTAACGTGTCATAAACTTGTCAATGATTAATTGTTCGTGTATTAATAGTCAATTTGTTTTTCATCAAATATATATATTATTACCCATGCTACCACAACATGTCATCCATTCCTTCTTGTTTTTCAACAACTTTCCCCCTATATAATTTACGCTTCTAGTAAATGATCAAACTCACTCATAAACAAAACTTCCAACCTTCCATTGTTTAACTTCATTTTCCTGAAGCATAGCATTTAGTCTGTAGCATTTACAATGGATGGTCCCAACAACTGCAACTTGGTCATCTCCTTGTTTGTAGCATTATTGTTCTTATCAAGCATGATCACCTGTAGACTCGCCGCTGGCAGCGTACTTGAAGAATTGCCATCAGGTGTTGGTGTTGGATCAAGAATCTTAGTTGATGTCGTAGTTCTACCAGTGGATATACCTGGTGTGGCTAAAGTTTCAATACGTTATACTCATGTTGATATTTCACAAGCTTGCCAGCAATCCCACCACTTGGTAATAGTGGTTTACCAGTACAGGTTGTAACTGTGGAGGGTGGACATATAGAGGTCCTACTAGTGAATACTGGTGTGGAAAAACTTGCAGTTGCTTTAGTTAACACTCCCCAACATGCCTTTGAATTTTTAGGGTGTATAATGTCTTGGAATTATCTTCAAGTGTTATGTTTTGATTTTAAAAAAAACATTGTTTGATATATAAGTTCAAACTGTACTGTTTATTTTGATCATTATGAGCTCCTCCCTTGTCTGGTATTCAAGTGCCCAATATATATTATTTGAGCAAAAGCTACTCGCCGAACCCGTATTCAAACTTTTAGCTCTGTCCCTGAATAATAGATAACTCAGAACAAAGTGCCAAATGATAGGTTACTGCCCCCACCTTTCATCGATTTCATAAGACCATTGAATCCTTGATTTTGCTTACCTTTCTTTTCGAATCTCATGACACTCTTTGTCGTTGATACTTTTTAAGAACAAATGGTTTCTAACACTGAACTCTAGTCTAAGTCCGCTTAGTGACAGAGTGTCATGACCCAAAATCTACAGGTCATTCAATTAACAATTGACACAATTTTTAATAAAATAAATGTGATCAAAAATTGATATATTTGGATTCCAAACAACATCTCAAGGACTGGTAGTACAAGACATGAGCTACTAAGACTAGATTATTGTAAAAAATGTATATGAAATAAATTTAACTTTTGTTTGAAATGTACTTCAGCAGAATTAAACTTAGAATTACGTAGGGACAAGTGGTAGCCACATCCGAAAGACATGAACATCTTCTGAGTCAGCTCCCGACATCACCCGCAACTCCGCTCCAAAATCTGTACCCAAGGTGCAGAAGTATAGTATGAGTACAACCAACCCCATGTATTCAGTAAGTATCTTAACTAACCTCGGTGAAGTAGTGACGAAACTTTTTAGTTAAAAGATACTCACTGATATAACTTGTACAGAGGACTAGCAATAGAACAATACTAGCACATAACAAAATAGCATACAAGGAAACAATTATGCGTAGCAGTAAATGATTTCTAGAAGAACCACGATTAATATTCCTCAATTTCATGACCAATCATTTCCTTAGAGCGATAACTAATAAATCACAGTAATAAATCCATAACTTTCATAGTGTGATAAATATACTCAAGACATCAATTTCAACGGCACAGCAACACCCTTCGTGCATTTATATCATCCTCACCAAATTTATGTGTAACAGTACCAACCAGGTGAAATATCGATAACAATAATGACAAGGTAGGAAACATAGGAATGATGACATCAATTAGGAAAGAAGAATATAATTTCACCTAATTCGCATGCTTGACGGCATAGATGTATATATAACAAATAAGAGGGGAACATGTGATCTTTATAAGTTAACAAGTAGAAGCATGAATGGCTAACATGGTATAAAGCTTATATTAAAGTGAAACAAACTAGATACGACATGGTTTTATATATAACAACAAGAAGGAGGCATGATATTTGCAAGCTAAACAAGTAGAAGGAACGGGAAACACAGCGACAATTGAGATTGAGAACAAAGACAGAACGACAACGACAAGTCACACAGGAAACATAGGTGCGACAATGAAAACTCAAGGAAAAGGCATGAACGTATACACAAAGAAAAGCTAACGCAACATAATGCATGTCCCTCATCCTCGCTGCACGAAAACACCCTTCGTGGCATGAGCTCGTAATAATATAAAAGCAAGATGATATAAATGAAATATCACGACATCATCCTTCGTTCTTTTACTATCATGCTCACATGATAATGTAAATAAGATCAGAATAATATAAATGAAATGGCACGGCATCACCATTCGTGCTTTTACTCTCAAATAAAATGTCACGACATCACCCTTCATGCTTTTCACTTTCATTCACATAATAAAATATATGAAACAGAACGACATCACCCTTCGTGCTTTACACTCTTTCTCACATGATAATATAAAAGTAATGGCACGGAATCACCCTACGTGCTTTACACTCTCCCCCACATGATAATATAAAACCAAACTCACGACATAACCCTTCTTGGTTTCCACTCTTCCTCACTAAGAATATGTATATCAATGATAAGCAAGGTAGGAAACATAAATAACATCAAGGAGACTGGTTAAACGAATATTCTAAATGAACCCCAATCACAAGTTTCAAGCTAATAATGGATCAATAAAACCTCAAGACCCTTATTTTCGTATTTCAAAAAATCTCAAGAATGATCTACAACTCGAGTATACAACCTAATATCTCAAGAATAACGGTCGTAGCAATGTATTAGTGATTAAGCATGATGAAGACCGAATTAGACACATTAGTGTTTCTCAAAATCCCGTCAAATTTTAATCAAGTTATAATAAACTAAATCATCTTTTATAACATTTAATTTTATATTATTATTAATCTAGAAGTTAAGTAAGACATGAAGCAAGATGGTCATGTAAATCTACAAGACAAAATTAATCGTATAATTTACCCCCGAGCATGATTAACCCTGACACATGCATATATGCTTGTCACCTCATATATTCAACACCCCCGCATGTAGCAAAAAATAGCAATTAATATGAAAACTTCCCTCGAAAAAGTTAGTCAAGACACTTAACTCAAACAAGGAAAATTGATACCGAGCAAGCCAAACGATGCTCCAAAAAGCCTTACAATGCGTACCGACCTCCGAAGGATGGAAACTAGCCAAAAGAAACTCGAATACATCAAATAATTCACAAGGAAACAAACCCAATCGATAAAGGTCGAATTTTTAATGAAAAGCCCAAAGTCAACCAAAAACTCAAACCCGGGCACCCACCTTAAAATCCGACGAAACTCACAAAATCTGATAACCAATTCAATTACGAGTCCAACCATACTAGCTTCACTCAAATCCGACTGTGAATCGATGTTCAAAACTCAAAAATTTACTTCATAAAATATTTGACAAAAAATCCCCATGTTTCAGTTTGAAATCATCAATCAAATGCCATAAACAAAGATGGATTCATAAAATATAACAAAAAGTGACTATAGAACATTTACGTCACTCCATATGGTGAAAATCGCCCCCAAACATTACCCAAATCTGAGCTCCCCAACTCAAAATATGACCAAATGAATAAATCTTCGATATTAAGTATTTGCCCAACTGTTCTGCCTCGTTTCGTGTGTTAAACAACCCCAAAACACGTTTTTGATGCCTTCAATGGACTCCTTGTGAAATTACACTCAAGTTAGGATTTTGAATCACTTTATTTGACCTTATAATGAAGGAGATATGTTGGTTTCAATATTTTGAAATAGTGCGGATTTTTAAATACAAAGTCCATGTCAATTTCGTAATTAATCTGAAAAAATTGGCAACCCAATTCTTAGAAAAATGACTATAAACTCCGCATACGATGTCCAAATTCAACGATTCTTTTTGCTATAGCTCTCTATTTACGATACAGATCTAATTCTTCAATAAAAATGGAAATCGGAGCTCATTTGTTTAATGTGATACCATTTATGCTTGAAAAAATGACGTCGAAACATAAGAAAAATGAGTGCAACATAATCCAAACCTATCTGAAACTCACCCGAACCCTCGGGACCCCCTACGAATATACCAACTAGTCCCATAACATAACACGTACCTACTCGAGGCCTCAAATCACACATAACATCATCGAAACGACTAAACACACCTCAAATCAAACTTAATGAACTTTCAAACTTTTGCCTTCCAAAAACTCGTGGCGAAACATTACAAATCATCTCGGGATGAACTCAAAATTTGCACAGAAGCCCTACTACATTATGCGAGATACTCATGCCCTCAAACTACCGAGCGAAGTGCAAATGCTTAAAACGACCAGTCGGGTCGTTACATTCTCCCCCAGTTAAACATACATTCATCCTTGAACGTGCCAAGAGTCGTTCCAACGCCATCAAAACAGGGTTTAACCTTACCATGCACATACACGGGGTGATGCCACGTCACTCCGATCCATATAAGCCTGCCAACACAACATAACTTGAGATCCTTACTTCAACTTAGTCTGTAAATTTTATATCCCAATTTCAAACATCCGGAATTCATCACAAGACCCGAATATCGCATTTACACACTGTATAAGTTTGAACAAGTTGTATTAAGTTATAACCATAACCCAAGATATAATCACCTGATATGCCCCATCATTCAGATACTGACAGCAGTAACTGCTGACCACTATGGCTGCCCAAAAACAAATCTGGTACCAATAGTAAACCTCATATCAAATAAAATCTCGTTCAAAACCTTCGACACTGTCGATGATGAAAGAAACACTCAGAATCTCTTTACCACTCATCTAATCAATAAGCCAAGAAGCTCACTTGTCTGTCCAGGGGCATTGCCCAAATCCTCAGTGACAATATGATATCATTCTTTCGAACATTACTTATCCCAATATAATAGTGCAAATTTCAGGTCTAGAAACCTCATCCCAACCAATATAAGTGTCCCAACCGACAAGTGTCACTTTACATATTGTAACGACCCGATCGGTCGTTTTGATCATTTGCATTTCGCTCGGTAGTTTGGTGCTCCAGTAGCTCCGTATGATGTATTAGGACGTGTGCGAAAAATTTGATGTCATTTGGACGTAGTTTGATAGGTTTCGGCGTCGTTGGCGAATTTTGGAAGTTTAGAAGTTCTTAGGCTTGAATCGGAGGTTGATTTGGTGTTTTGGTGTTTTGGTGTTGTTTTGGGTGTTCCGGAGGTTCGAATATCTTCGGGTAATGCTATATGACTTGTTAGAAATATTGGTTGAGGTCCCTAGTTCCTCGGGTGAGTTTCGGATAGGTTTGGGTTGTGTTGCGCTCGTTTTTCTTATGTTTCGACCCTATTTCTTCAAGCATAAATGATGTCATATTGAACAAATGAGCTTCGATTTCTTTTTTGATTAAAGCATTAGATCCGTATCATAATTACGGACCCGTAGGAAAAAAGAATCATCGAATTTGGACATCGTATGAGGATTTTATAATCATTTTACCAAGAATTAGGTTGTCAGATTGTTCAGATTAATTACGAAATTTTCAATTGACGGTGTATTTAAAAATCTGCACTATTTGTAAATATTAAAACCTAAATATCTCCTTCATTAAAAGGTCAAATTGAGTGATTCAAAAGCCTAACTTGACTAGAATTTGACAAGGAATTTATTAGAGGTATAAAAAGTCATTTTTGGGATCATTTGGAATGAGAAATGAGGCAGAATAGCTGGCAGAAAAATATATAAAATAAGGGTTTGTTTATTCGGTCATATTTTGAGTTGGGGAACTCGGATTTGGGCGATTTCGGAGGCGATTTTTACCATATGGATTGGGGTAAATATTCTCTACTCGGTTTTGATTATATTTCATGCATCCATCTTGGTTTTTGTGATTTGATTGATGATTTCAAAGTGAAATTGATGTAGTTAGGGCTTGAGTTTTGGAGAGTTTTAGGTAGGGATTTGAAGGACCAAACAGACTCCGATTTTGAAAAATTTTATATGATTAGACTCGGAAGATGACGAGGATTATTATTCTGCCATTTTTGACTGGTTTCGAGATATGGGCCCGGGGGCCGGGTTTTGGCCAATTTCAGATTTTTGGCATATTTTGTAGTTTTTATTGTGGAATTCGATTCTTTAGCCTATGTTGATAGTAGTATTCTGATTTTTGTTAAATTATGAGCTTTTGGAGAGCGAGTTCAGAGACGAGGGCATCCCGGAGTAGGATTTTTACGGGGTTAAGGTAAGTAAAAGTTTTAACTCTGGCTTTGATGGTATATACTAGGAGAAATTGATATCACATGATTGTTTAGAAGTGATGTCCACGATAGGGGACGAGCGTGTGGGTGTGCACCGCGAGGGATTGAGACTTGGTCCATTCTGTGAGGCTATGAGGCCTAATAGCTACTATCCGTTGTTAGAGATCATGCTTAGGCTTTATTCATGTTCACATTATTTGTACTCAGTCATAGAAATTATTGTACATGTTTACCTAAGTCTCTATTATTTTGTTGATATGTTGTGATACTTGATGTGGGTTGTGTCCCCTTATTGGTGCTGAATTGTGAGGCTGAAGAGGTACATGACTGAGTGAGGCCGAGGGCCTGGTTGTCAGGACATTAAATACCATAGCACGTTAGTTGTTCGTGTAGCACGTGAGCTGACCGTGCAGGTCCAGGTATTGATACCATAATGCTCGAGTTGTCCGCGTAGCACATGAGCTGACCGTGCGAATCCAGGTATCGATATTATGGCACGTGAGCTGTCTGTGCTTAGCGCTTGGGCTTTGTGAGACCCTCCGGAGTTACACACCCCCAGTGAGCGCACAGTGTTGAGTGTATTGAGTGTTGAGAGTTGAGTGTTGAGTGATGGAGTGACATTGCTGTGAGATTGCATTTACTTTTGTTGTTGCTGCATTTATTTGTGGCATTTACTAAGATATGGAATTTACCTGTTTATTCCTGTTATTTTTAAATTGTGAAAATAAATAATTGGACTATGTTTCTTAGCTCGTCACTACTGTTCAGTTCCTTAGTTATTTCTGTCACTACTGAGTCGGTTGTACTCATACTACACCCTGCACTTTATGTCCAGATTAGGGTGAGTTAGAGCGCGGCTATCGTTGAGTTCAGGCCGGTTATATTTGGAGATTGCAAGGTAGCTGCTAGCATCAGCAAGACCTTCTTACTACTTTTGTTAGTTCATCTTTTGGACAGTTAGACAATTTATATATCTTAGTTCACAGTTTTAGACGCTCATAACATAGTGACACCCTGATGTTTGGGGCTCGTTTTCGTACTTTTTATTAATTATATTTAGAGTTGATTTAGTTTATGAAAATTTCAAATATTGGATACGTTTATTAAATTCTTATAATCGATTTAGTAGTAATGTTTTGGGAAATAGGCTTGCCTTGTAACACGATAGGTGCCATCACGACATGGTTAGATTTGGGTCATGACAAGTTGGTATTAGATCCTAGGTTACATAAGTATCATGTGTCATGAGCGGGTTTAGTAGAGTCTTGCAGATCAGTACGGAGACGTCTATACTTATCTCCGAGAGGCTGCAGAACCTTTAGGAAAATTTTATATTCTTGAATTCTTATCGTGCGGTAATGATTCCGCTTGAAGTATAACTCTTTGAATTCCATCCACGTATTTGTATGCGCACATGAGCGCTCGATATCAGTTTTTCATCGATGGCTTGTGATTCCATGGACGAAGTGAGAGATTTGATTCCTGTGTGTGGACGTCGGGCCAGTCTGGAGGTCTTGAGGCTCTGTTTGATAAAAGGTTTATTATCAGCGTTTGGTTGTTTTGGGAAGATGCTATGATTAGAAATAATCGTCGTGAGTGTTTAAATTATGTTGTATATCATGTGACTTCAAGTATGTTTTAGACTCGTTCGAGGACGAACGTATGTTTAAGTGGGGGAGGATGTAACGACCCAAATGATCATTTTGGGCATTTGAATTTCGCTCGGTATTTTGGGTGCTCCAGTAGCTCCGTATGATGTATTAGTACGTGTGTGTAAAATTTTAGGTCATTCGGACGTGTTTTGATAGGTTTCGGCGTCGTTTGAGAATTTCTGAAGTTTAGAAGTTCTTAGGCTTGAATCCGAGGTTGATTTGGTGTTTTGGTGTTGTTTTGGGGGTTCTGGAGGTTCGACTAGGTTCGGGTAATGATGTATGACTTGTTGGAATTATTGGTTGCGGTACCAAGGGCCTCGGGTGAGTTTCGGATAGGTTTGGGTTGTGTTGCGCTCGTTTTTCTTATGTTTTGACGTCGTTTCTTCAAGTATAAATGATATCATGTTGAACAAATGAGCTACGATTTCTTTTTTTATTGAATCATAAGATCCGTATCGTAATTAAGGATCCTTAGTAAACAGAATCGTCAAATTTGGACATCATATGAGGATTTTATGGTCATTTTACTAAGACTTAGGTTGCCAGATTTTTCAGATTTATGACGAAATTGCCATCGATGACGTATTTAAGAATATGCACTATTTGGGATCATTAGGAACGAGAAACGAGGCAGAATAGCTGGCAGAAAAATATATAATATAAGGATTTGTTCTTTCGGTTATATTTTGAGTTGGGGAGCTTGGATTTGGCGATTTTGGAGGCGATTTTCATCATATGGATTGGGGTAAGTGTTCTCTACTCGATTTTGATTATATTTTATGAATCCATCTTCAGTTTTGGGATTTGATTGATGATTTCAAAGTGAAATTGAGGTAGTTAAGGCTTGAGTTTTGGAGAGTTTTATTAGGGATTTGAAGGACCAAACAGAGTCCGATTTTGACAAATTTTATATGGTTAGACTCGGGAGATGATGGGGATTATTATATGCCATTTTTTACTGGTTTCGAGATGTGGGATCGGGGTCCGGTTTTTGGCCGATTTCAGATTTTTGTCATATTTTGTAGTGTTTATTGTGGAATCGATTATTTATCCTATGTTGATAGTAGTATTCTGATTTTGGTTAGATTTGGAGCTTATGGAGACCGAGTCAAGAGACAACGGCATCCCGGAGTAGGATTTTTATGCGGGTAAGGTATGTAACAGTTTTAACTCTATCTTTGTTGGTATAAACCTGGAGATATTTATATCACATGATTGTTTGGAGGTGATACCCACGCTAGAGAACGGTCGTGTGGGCGTGCACCGCCAGGGATTAAGACTTGGTCTATTCTGTGACGATGTGAGGCCTAATAGCTATTATTCATGGTTAGAGATCATACTTGGGCTTTATTCATGTTCACGTTATTTTTACTCAGTCATAGAAATTATCGTACATGTTTACCTCAGGCTCTATTATTTTGTTGATATGTTGTGATACTTGATGTGGGATGTGTCCCCTTATTGGTTGTCACGACCCCAAATCTAAACCAGTCGTGATGGTGCCTATCGTGGAACTAGGCCAGCGAAATCCACACTTAAATCATAAATAATCTTTCATTTATATCATTACTGAACTGATAAAGCATAAAGGTTTCGTTTAAAAATTTTAAAACAAATAAAGCTACACTAAATATTAAATACAATCTCGAGATCCCGCAGTCACTGGTCATGAGCATCTATAGAAAATATATAACTCTAGAAAATAAACTATATAATAGTAAGCAGGAGAGAGAGCAGGGATGCGGACGCGTGCAACTACCTCGCGAAATCTCCGAGAAGTATCTGGTACATATACATAGATCACTCTCCCCTAGCACCTGGATCTGCACAGAAGGTGCATGGAGTAATATGAGTACGCCAACTCAGTAGTAATGAAAATAAATCAGGTCTGAGCAGTAAGAAACACATAAAATCAAATCACCATTTCACAATAAGCACAGTCTTTCTTTCCAACAGTGTATATGTTAAATCATCATGCTTAAAAGCCGATTTCAGTAAAAATAATTTGGGAATATACCTGCCAACAGTTTCAGCATAACTTTCAAGAAATTTAGTGTAAAAATGATAAAAATGATAAAAAGCCTCTCGGGCAAAACATATTTCATAAGTTCAGAGTGAAAGTGGTAAAATCATAAGTAGCCCCTCGGGCAAAACATGTATCAGAAACTGCTCCTCGGGTGTAACATCACTCAGAATCAGTACCTCGGGCATACCTCACAGTCACTCATAATCAGCCCCTCGGGCAACCTCACAGTCACTCATACCTGCCAATTACTCGTCACTCGACACTCGGCACTCGCACTCACTAGGTACCTGCGCTCACTGGGGTGTGTACAGACTCTAGAGGGGCTCCTTCAGCCCAAGCGCTAATATCAAGCCACCTTATGGCACATAATATCCTCACAATCAGGCCCTCGGCCTCACTGAGTCAGAAACTGTCAAAAAGCCCCTCAGGCAATCAGTAAAACGGGGTACTCGACCCAAAACATCATTTTATATCTCAAAATAGTGTAATACGGCTGAGTTTCGAAATCAGTTAAACATAATACGACTGAGTGTAAATCATAAGTCAACACAGTAAGGAAAAACAGTAAAAAAACCCCAAGGGGTCTAAACAAGTTGGCATAATGCCCCAAACATGGCTTACAGCCCAAATATAACAATAGTCTTTAAACACGATTTAACATATGATTTAAAAGTAAATACGCAACTCAATAGTTTCCACGGGAAGGATGAAGTCGAAATCCACAATCAGTGCACGCCACACACTCGTCATCTGGAATGTGCGCCACTCCAAAAATAGTGAGAAAATACGAAGTCCGGGGTTTCATACTCTCAGGAGAAGATTTACAATCATTACTACCTCAAATCGGCCCAAATACTACTCCGTGATGCTCTTGACTCTCAAATCGGCTCCCGATGGCTCCGAATCTAACCAAAACCATATTAATAACATCAATATGCTAGGAAGACGAAAACCATTCGAATAATATCAAATTTAACCAAAATTCACGAAATTGGCCAAACCCAGCCCCCGACCCTCGAACCCACATCTCGGAATTCTATAAAAATCATATCACAAGAATACTCATCCTTTTCTGAGTCTATACATACCAAGAACATCAAAATCGGACCACAATAGCCCCTTCCATTACTCAATTAAAGTCCTAATTTCTCATGCCCTAACTTCCCCAAATGTTGGGTTCAAATCCAACTAATTTCAGGTTTAATTACTTAGAAAACAACATATAATAGAGTAATGAAGTCAAAAATCTTACCTCCAAGTGTTCCTCCTTTGATTCCCTCTTTAAACTCTCCCAAGAGCTTCGAATCCCCCAAAAAATGGTGAAAAAATGGGCAAAACATCGTGAAGATGGCTTTTTAAATACAATGCCCAGCCGCTCCCCTTGTCGCGATCGCGAAGCACAACAAAACACGGCCCCTCAACCTACCCTACGCGATCGCGGAACAGCCTACGCGATCGTGAAACACTGCCTTCACAACTCATGCAATTGCGGCCCTTCACACGCGACCGCATAGCACAAATCATTCAACTCCTCACCAGCTCACTCTCCTCTACGCGAACGTAAACAAGGCCACGCGTTTGCGAAGACCCAAGGCTCCCCTCTCGCTCGATTGCATCCTCCATTCAATGATCACATAGAACAACTTACTTAGTCCCCTCTGCTAAGCATACACGATCGCAGAAATCCCTACGCAGCCGCTTAAGAGAAAACCAGAACCAAAACACTAGAAAAATCTGCCATCATTCAAGACCAAAAATTGATCTGTTAACCACCCGAAACTCACCCGAGGGTCTGGGGACCTCAACCAATCATACCAACACATCCCATAACATTGTTCAAACTTAGTCGAGCCTTCGAAACACCAAAAACAACAGAAAAACATCAAATTCACCTCGGATTCAAGCCTATGAACTTTGAAACTTCTAAATTTCACCAAAGATGCCAAAACCATCCAAAACACTTCCGATTGACCTGAAAATTTTTACACATACCCAAAATGACACTACGAACCTGCTCCAACTTCCAAAATTCCATTCCGACCCCTATAGCCTATTTTCCACTACCGACCAGAAATCGCCAAAAATTAACTTTCACCAATTCAAGTCTAATTCTACACCGGACATCAAAACCACATTCTGAACACACTTCTAAGTACCAAATAACCTAACGAAGATATACGAACCATAAAATCTACATTCCGAGGTCATTTACCAATAAGTCAACTCCCGGTTTACTTTTCCAACTATTAAGCCAATTTAAGAGACTAAGTGTCTCATTTCTCTCCAAAAATTGCTCTGAACCAGAGCCAACCAATCTAACAGAACTTAATGAAGCTGAATCGCATATAATGAATCAGAAACGAGGGAAATGGGGCTATTACTCTCAGAACTACCGGCCGGATCGTTACATTGGTGGTGCATTGTGAGGCTGGAGAGGTACATGACTGAGTGAGGCCGAGGGCCTAGTTCTGAGGATATTAATACCATAGCGCGTAAGCTGTCCGCGTGAGTTGTCCGCGTAGCACATGAGCTGACCATGTGGATCTAGGTATTGATATTATGGCACGTGAGCTGTCTGTGCTTAGCGTTTAGGCTTTGGGGGGCCCCTCCGGAGTTACATACCCCCAGTGAGCGTAGAGTGTTGAGTGTTGAGTGTTGAGTGCGAGTGATGAGTGATGGAGTAACATTGTTGTGAGGTTGCATTTACTTTTATTGTTGTTGCATTTATCTGTTGAATTTCTTTGTGGCATTTACTGAGTTATGGAATTTACCTGTTTAATACTGTTATTTTTAAATTGTGAAATTAAATAATTGGACTGTATTGCTTAGCTCGTCACTACTGCTCAGTTCATTAGTTATTTCTGTTACTACCGAGTCGGTTGTACTCATACTACACCCTGCACTTTATGTGCAGATCCAGGTGAGTTAGAGCACGGCGATCGTTGAGTTCAGGCCGACTATATTTGGAGACTGCAAGATAGCCGCTAGTGTCTGCAGGACCTTGTTATTTCTTTTGTCATTTCTTCTTTTGGACAGTTAGACAATTTATATATCTTAGTTCATAGTTTTAAGGGCTCATGACTTAGTGACACCCCAATGTTTGGGGCTCGATTCCGTACTTTATATTAATTATATTTAGAGTAGATTTAGTTTATAAAAATTTCAAATATTGGATATGTTTATTAAATTCTTATAATCGATTTAGTAGTAATGTTTTGGGAAATAGGCTTGCCTAGTAACATGATAGGCGCCATCACGACATGGTTAGATTTGGGTCGTGACACATATGGAGCCTACACAACGCGCCCATACACCAACATGTAATAATTCAGACATGACAAATAATAGTAAGAGAGTTAAAAAAGAAGGCTACTAAGCGGTTAAGCAGGAAAGGAAATTTTTAACATTTTCATATGAACTATTTTCAACAAGGTGAAAGCAAAATACACGAAATAAGCATAAGGAGTTACATTTCATCACAGTACCGTTGTGGCGCGCAACCCGATCCCATCATATCAATCCACATAGGGTACCCATCGAGACATAATACTCGGGCTCACTGATCACATTTGCGTCAATAGCAAGCACGATAGAGTGCACAAAATATAACTGTGGTAAAATGATTAGGAAGAAACAATACTAAGGAAGAGAAGCACAACTATAGTGCAATAAGCAAGTCAACATCACGAAGGCCATCTCGCCCATAATGCCATAAGGCCTAAACGGAATTACAACATGCGTGCGAAGAATCATGTAACCCTAACAACCCGTCATAACATAAGAGAGAAACATATAACATAGACCAAGGCGCGAATAACATCTATTTCTCCCGATGATATACCTATGGTAGAAACTGTGTAGTAGCAAGTAAATTTGATCCGATATAGAATACACATCCTTATTGGCCCTACCAAGTCTCCAAATCCATAGAACACACGAATCACCATACCCGATCCCAACTCCACCACCCAAATGTCTAACACATCTCTCATATGCTATCATCCCACGAGGAATACGTTTATAATTCTTCCGTGCCATATAGAAAAATCTGAATATCAGTAGTCGATAAACCAGGCGAGTACCGCAATACGAATGAAGCATCCGTAAGTCAAAACACAAGGCGCCTTCTGAAATGCACACCCTTCTCAGGCAATACCAAGTAAATGTAGAAACTCGAACCTTTGTTTAATATGATGAAGACATCTTAACCCTAGATTATATGTAGAAACCCAAACCTTGCTCTGATACCAATTGTTGCGGAAGATCATGGGTTAGCTAGCACACAATCACATACAAAGTAAATAGAGAAGAAAATTCAACACAAGGATTTAACGAGGTTCGACTAACCCTAATCCTCGTGGAAGAATAAAATAGAGTTTTTCGCAATGAATGAGAAGAAAAGCACAATAGAGTTGATATTTTAACTTCAATACCACACAAGGGGGGGGGGAGGGTTGATTTGTATGGTGTCTAATTTTTCGACTAAACTGATTATGGAANCTGAAATAGTAAATCCGGAAAGTAAAGAACACAGGTATTTTACGTGAAAAACACCCGGCTCAAAAGATGAAAAAACCACAACCTACATCCCGATAGGATTTTCCAAAACTTCCACTAAATCAATGAGCCAAAAACTGCATTTACAAACCACTTTTGTAAACCTAGGACTAACTCTAATCCCTTGTAGCAAACAACCTCTAATTGTTGCGACAACTTCAAGTTAACTCTAACTTGAATACTCTGAATACCTATTACAATTTCTTCTAGATAAAGCGGAAAGATACAATAAGAAAACACCTACTACAATTGAACTAGAATAAAAGATAGGCTCTTGGAACCGGTTCTTCTATCTGGTTTATGTAGCTTCAGGTTTTTTACACTTGAATCACACACGAATTGCTTGCAAATTGTCTTGCTATTTTGCTCTCAATTCACATATAACTTATGTGTTTGTGCATTCCCTGTAAAGGGAGACTATCCTGCAATTTATAGAGTTAGTAGAATAGAAAACAACTAGAGTTCTAATGCTTCTCTTCCTTAGTGGAAGAGTTCTAGTTGATCTCAAGTTCTAACTCCTTCCTTATCTTGGATATTGTTCTCTTTGAATAAGGAGTCTTTCTCCTTATCAATTATGCAACCTTTAGGAGATATCAATTATACAAAGTTTAGCATATCACCTTCACGTGCATCCCACATGCTCGAATCTGGCCGTGTCTATGTACATAAGGGATGAACCTGGTTCATACCTGAGCTTCCTTTGTCAATCTTCAAAACTAATCTTCACTTGGGCCAACAACGATCTATAGAATCCCCAACTACAACCCCGATAGGAGAAATATTTCCCAATTTGACAAGGATAATAGTTTTTCCTTTAACAAATCTATTAGGTATCGTTATATTAATTACAAAATCAATAATGGAAACTAATGCTCGTGGAAATATACTGCTTTTCATATGATTGGTAGTAGAGGCCTTATTTGAACTTTCTATAGCGTCCTAATAGCAACAATCACAACTTGAAACTTTGTGACTGAAATATGATCAAAGTATAGCTAATATTAGTCTAATGAGATGTCTAAGAAAAGTTGCAAGAAATTCAAGTTTGTAAATGAAAAGATTACAAGTATTTATTAATTTCCATATATATAGATATTTGTAGGGATTTGTTGCTATGATAATTGCTATGCTCGGTGGAAGAGTTCTAGTTGATCTCAACTTCTAACTCCTTCCTTATCTTGGATAGTGTTCTCTTTGATTAAGGAGTCCTTCTCCTTATCAAGTATGCAACCTTTTCGATCATGAGATATCAATTATACCAAATTAAGCTTATCTCCTTCACGTGCATCCCACATGCTCGAATCTGCCTGTGTCTATGTACATAAGGGATGAACCTGGTTTATTCCTGAGCTTCCTTTGTCAATTTTCAAAACTAACCTTCACTTGGGCCAACAACAATCTATAGAATCCTCAAGTACAACCCCTATAAGAGAAAGGTTTTCCAGTTTGACAAGGACAATATCTTTTCCTTTACCGTGAAAAATATAAGGAAAAAATAAAAATGGTAAAAACACTAATAAAAAATTTAGCATGTTGTAAAAATAAAACAGCCCCACAATTCGGGTGTACAGATAAATATAATAGAAAATGGAGAACGAAGAAATATAAAAAATATAGGTCAAAATATAAACATAAAAAACCAAGAAAAAGATATTATGTAAAAAATTATCAACACAAAAGACCATATAGACCAAAGAAGAAACTGACAGAATGTACGTATTATAACTGTGGAAAATTAGGACATATAGCTAAAAACTGCAGAGCACCTAAGAACCTAAAGAAAAANGCCTAAAAGAATTACTCAGATTAATTCCGCTACAAAAAGAATATTATGAAAAATCATTTACATGAATATTAAGGAGACCACCACGTCCCAAATTGCATTTACATGAATATTAAGGAGACCACCACGCCCCAAATTGGTATCAGAGCCAGTACGCAAACTAAAATACATCAGACTAGTAAAAAACTAAGAAGAACAAATAAGAAATTGAACGAATTATACTCTCAATATAAATGGCTGCATACCACACAGATAGAAAATAATAAATTAGAACAATTGATAGATATTATATCCAAAACAGAATATAAATATGTTCAATATCTGAAAAAACAGTATGAACAAAATATAAACTCCAACATAACAGTATAATGAATAAAGAAGAATTTGCGGTAGATGAAAAAATATACGAAAATCAAGACGGATTAAGAATAAAAATAATATTTTCAAATCTAGGAAGAAGATATAAAAAAATAGGAGAACAGTTATACCTAATGATAGAAAAAGAAACAGCAAGATTAGAAGATAGCCTGACAACTATGACAAGAATAATAAAAGAAAATGAAGAAATAGATAAGAAAAAAGAAATCGAAAATATAAGGTACCAAGCAAACAAAGAAGTACAACAATTAGAAGAAATTAAAAATACAAAAATTATAGCATTAGAAAAGGAATTGGCCATGTTAAAAGCACTATATGAAGAAAAACAAAAAAACAAAGATAAGGAGACAGAATTAACAGATGAAATAAATAAATTCAAACAAAAACTACAACCAGAAGAAAATTTCAGAATTGAAGAAATAGATAACGATGTAGATGACCAAAAATCAGAACTAAGTGAAACAAGTGAAACCTACACAGAACTTTTAGAAAACATAGAAAAGTCAAAAGAATTAGAAGTAAATACAGGAAATATAAATATGAAAGAAAAACCCAGTACATCAGGAGTAAAAAATCCAAGAAGAATAAACTCAAATTACTATACAAGTAATTATGAACAATCTGATAGACAGGATACACTATGGAAGAGTAATAAATGGACACCAAAACCAATATCTGAACAATATAATTTCTTAGACTTAGATTGTGTAGCAGATACAAATAAAACAATACAACTATGGATAGGATATATATCAAAACA
>ML431555.1:0-31292 GCA_005239525.1 Nicotiana knightiana
AAACTATCTTATTCGATCTTATTTGCATCCTTTTTTGGTAAAAAATGGTACAGTAATATTTTCTTTAGTTCGGCAGTAGATGTTCAGAGTGACCGGGCCTTGTCATGCACCTTTGAGCTTTTCTTTGGCCTATAATTCAAAATCTGAACTTCGAGTATTCAAAGTGTGCATTTATCTGAAAGTACGTCAAAAGCAAATGGCTCACTACTAAAAAGGGCCAATTTTCGATCGAAATATTCCGACCGGAAAAAGCAGTCGAAAATTCTCAACGGAATCGATCGGTAATTGCATAAAAAAATATTTTTTAATTGTTAATAGTAATTATGACTGATATTCCATCTATATCCGTCGTAAATTTTAGCGAAAAATATCGCGTAACTGTTAGTGACCAATTCGGTCGAAAACAATTAAAATAAATTAAAAAATTGCGACCGATTTGGTAGGAATCTTTTATTAAAACGAGGTTGGACTACTTGACTTAAATTTCGACCAAATCGGTCAGAATATAATTTTAACACCCCCGACCCCTTTCTTTTTTCTTTCGTTATTTTCTTCCTTCTTTCTTCTCTCTCCCACTCTCAAACCTCCCCTCTCCCTCCCCCCGGTCAACCAGTCGCTGCCATCACAAGCGACAGTCACAGGCGAAGCCTCCCCTTTGCAGCTCCGTCGACGACCATCCACTGCCGGGTAGGTTTCCCTCACCCTCCTTTCTTATTTTTTTTAAAAATACACTGATTTTGTTTAATTGCTCCTAATTTGGTTTGTAAAAATTGATTGGTGTTAGTTAAGTAAATCTATGACTATTGTTAGTAGCTAAATTAAAGTTATATGTCAGTAAATTAAAGTTATATGTTAAAGTTATATAATGGTACTTTAGGTTTATATGTTAAACTTATATGTTGGTAATCTAGAGTTATATGTTGCTTGTCGCGCCCCCTTTTTCTCACGAAATCGGGTTTCGGCATTTTTGGGACAACTCCTTTTGAGAGGGTAAGGAAAAGGAATTGGTTTAGAGTCGCCACCTAACAGATTAAGGTGCGTTAGGGCACCTAAAGCAGATAACTCACATTATACCAGTTTATATCACCAGAGATCGGGTGAGGGCTCAAATTGGGAAGGTGTTAGGCATCCCTCGAGGTCCCGACCGAACTTAAATTAAACGAATTAGTCTAAGGAAAAGAAAACTAATTAATAGGGATGGGGGGTCCTATGTTTTTTAGCCTATAGGATCACCCCGTGCAATACTTTGTAACTCCCTCAAGTCGGGGCGTTACTCATGGTATTTAGCGCACATACTATCATCTCCTACTACCTGATTACTATCTTTAAATTGTTACCTAAAGCGCTCTAGTTGATTCTAGTTCATTTCCTATGCGTGCACTACCCATCCCTTACCTATGGCTTTGGAGGCATTAGGACCTCTATTTGGGATAGTTCTAGACTAAACCTCAGTTGCTCAAAATTGTAAAATACTAGGAGACAAGTAAAACTATTAGGACTTTTAGACAAGGCAGATATGGGCTCATACTGACTTCCATACATAAACAACAAACGAATATTGATTTGGAAAGCTTTATTAATCTTAAAGTTCCTATAGGCAAGATATCTAGGCAAAAAGACAGATATACAGAGGCAGTTTTATTAAGGTGAGTGTCAATACCTATCATTTGCCTACTGATTTTATTTAGTATAATATATAGGCATTTCAGACAATAATGAATCACAATTACGAATCCAGAATTTTTATTTGTTCCTATAGGCATATTGTCTAAGTGATTGACAGTGGCGATTATATTCAGAACCAATAGAATCCTATAGGCATGAATTCTATGAGCGAATTGATTTAAATCCTATAGGCATGATATTTATTACTCAATTTATTTAAATCCTATAGGCATGATCTCTAGGTTTGAAATTGATTTTAGTCCTATAGGCATGACATCTATTAAGCAGTTTATGTGCAAAAATTGTACATATTGCTAGAAAACAATTGAATCAAACATTGGGGGTCCTATAGGCATGATTGCTAACACATGTTTGTTGGACGTAATGATAGATCCTATGGGCAGGATTTTCTAACGCAATTATAACATTAACCCTATAGGCAGGATCTCTAATACGTAAATATAGAACTCAGAATCAACATCACCAACAAAAGTCATATAGGCAGGATTTCTAAACACAATATAGAACTTATACAGTTTTGAAAAATGAACAGAATTAACAACATAGATGAAACCCTATAGGCATGATTTCTACACATATTTACATAAGGAAATAAGAACCCCCCCTCCCCCCGATTTTTCTAAATACCCCATAATCTGTTTATTACAAAGTTATTACAGACCAGATAATGAATGAATTACATAATAGAAATATGATACACTATAGGGAGCCTTCATTAGGCCCAAATAAACCTGGGAACCAAGCCTTCAAACCAATCAACTTCAAGGCTCATTTTGTAGGTATAGCATAGCCAAATACGAGTGATTCACCCGTAACACATATAGAACCAGGTTTTCAATGTGTCAAAGTTCTCAAGGGCCTCAAGGACCCAGGGCAATGCTCACACCAAAACCAAATATTCAGAGATGATTCAAAAGAGATTAGGAACCAGTTCCCAGTGTGTCGGAGTTCACATGAGTGGAAGTTTTTAAAAGAGTAACAACATATAAAATAGGGAGAGACGGATTTAAAACAGTTTTTATTTCAGAAGAAAGAAAAAAGTTTAAGACACAGAACTTGTAGGCAGAATTGCACAAAGAAAACAAGCAAGGTTCATGCTCAAACACACAGGTCAAATAAGTTGAAGTTTGGTTAAGCTAAATGTTCATGCTAGTATTTATTACAACCTTGTTTAATCACAGAAGCATTTAGGCAAAGTGTTAAGGAAATCAGTCAAATTATCACATGAATCCAGAAGGGTGCAAAACATGTTAGAAAAAAAGCTTGCAGGGCACAAAATACAAATCTGCCAAGTTAGGATTAATTGACTAATTTTATGCTGGTGGTATCCTAAAAATGCAAAGTTCAAAACAAGTGCAAGATTAGCAAACGGTGTGCATGAGATAAGTTAAACATTAAGCTAGCTTTAGGAGGATTCATATTATTCAAAGTATAACCAATTAACAATGTCACTTATGGGACTAGATGAAATCAGAGAATGATATAAAAGGAGAGAATCATACTCAGAATTTAAATATGCTGGTTGAGCAACATATATTATGAAACATGGAGAATAGAGTGCCAAGGGAGAATGTCTTACCAGTTAGGCAGGAAAGCAAGCAAATACACCACAGTAGTTAAGTCCAAAATCACTTGGCCTTGGCTTTTAATTGGCCAAGACCAGAAACAAACGAACACAAAATCAGGTAAAAAAAGCTAAGTTTTAGTGAGAGTATTGAGAGTTCCCGTCTGTCCAAAGGGGAAAGGGGAAATGGTTTAAATAGTGTTCAATTAGGTAAGCAAATAAGCAAGGAAAGAAATCAATCACAGAACCAATTGAAGTCTAGTTTAAGGAAAAATAATACAGGGTTCAGTCAATTAACAAGGAATAATAGCGTGTAATCAGGCGAGTAACACTCAGAATAAGGAAATTATCAATTAACAGGCAGTTTTAAGGCAAATAAGGTAAAGAAATAATGAAAATATGGTAGATTGAACAAAATAAGGAAAATATCAGTCCCATACGAGAAAGGAAAGAGTATCAGAAGATCAGTAAAAGTCCCGAACCCTAATTTTTTAGGTAAACCTTCACAAAATCGCTCAGAAAATAAGGCAATGAATCACATACAATGAATGTAGACAGGAAATATCTAAGAGAAAACCAGAATCGAACCAGATTCGGTTCAATTAAGATCTGAAACCCTAATTTTAATGTTAAGTAAGAATCCTCAAGAGATACGAAGCTATTCGTACTTACAAAGAAAAGATGATGAACACAGACGGAAACAACAGTAGGTTAAAGATTTGAACCAGCTTTGGTTCGATCTTTACCGGATCTGCTTGCTATTTTAGGCAAGCTATTAGGTAACACCAAAATGGGTAGCCAGTAAGTAGGGAGACCAAATAAGGTAAGGAATCATGGATTGATTCCATTTTGGGCCTAGAATCAGGGAGGTTTTGAGTGACGACGCTAGGGTTTTGAAAGGAGAGAGGGAGGAAGATGAGAGAGTGTATAGTGACGGGGGATGGGTAAGATGAATTAGGGTTAGGATTTGGGTAAGTTAAAAATGGGGAAAGGGTTATGTGCCGTTGATCTCAAAAGATCAACGACTGTGATTTAAAATTAGGCCGGAATGGGTCGTAAAAAATGGGTATGGGATTGGGATTATGGGTCTGGGTTAATTAATCTTGGGTTGGTATATTGGGCTAATATATAGGCAATTGGTCTTGGGTAATTGGGTAGTGTATAGGTCCGAAATTGGGGTTTTAGGGGGCTATATTTTAAATACCTAATTTAACAAATAAATAATTTATAAAAATAATTAATATATAACAAAAATATCACTTATGCATAAAAAATTATATAAAATAATTACTTAACATTATAAAAATATAAAAAGTCATTTTCTGTAGAAATAGCGTAATTATGCATAATATTCAAATTTAGCCTAAGGATGCAAATATAATTATGATAAATACATCAAAAATATTTAAAACTTAATATGGGTATAAATGATGAAAAGTAAATGGTAAATCATCATAAAAATTATTTGAAATGCAATTAATAATCATTTATATAATAAAATACATGAATAAATTGATTAAAACCCTTTAAAAATTATGAAAAATACCTGATGATATTCATGCCCTATTTTGAAGGTATATATGTATATTTAAAAATATATGAGGGAAACTTTGGGTATCAACAACTTCTCCTCTTTAACCCGGAAGGATGAAAGAGTTGTCGGCTAAATACATGATGACGAATTTTGACCGAATAGAGGGATTTGAAAGATATAGGCCGCACTCTGGTTTCTGAGATTCCTACATATCCCTGGTTTACCGGAATCAAGTCGTGTTAGTTCTGGATCCAACAATGGAGTAAGCCGATGGAGTTGTTGCAAGAACATGCAAGATATTCCAAATAGGTTTAATTGGGGTTCGAAACGGTTATGGGTAAATGAGACTAGGTAACGGATGATGAATGATGATGTTTGAAATAATTTGAGGGATGTGGATGGAACCCGGAGTGAGATTTCTCCTGTTAGGATAATGGTTACTTTTCGGACCACCTGCAAATTTACAGAAATGCACTGCAAGCACATATGTATAAATTATTGCGTAAATTTAGACATGATGCAAATTTCCTTCGGACCATGAAGACTGTCTTTTGGACAGTGAGGATGACGTCCTAAGACCATGATGTCCCGGGCCATGATTTGTATGGTAAGGGATTCACAGGCCATGAAATGATGTTCTCGGGCCATGAAGATGGTGCCTCCAAACCATGGTGCCTTTGAATAATGATGTGAGATCCTCATGCCATGTCATGACGTATTCCGGCTATGAGGATGATGCCTTCATACAATTTGGCTATATTTCAGCCCATGAGGTGCAGAGATATGATGCTAAAGGCAATCAATAAGACAAAGCTTAGTCTTGTGTAGAGTTGAGGGCAGATCTTATCCCTGAGAGAAGAGAATAATGCAAGGCTTAGGATACATCAATATCTGTGTTTATGAAAAGAGAGACATTGCTTAGTCTCGTGCAATATTAGGGACAATGCTTAGTCCCATGTTAGGAGAAGGAAATGCTCAACCTTATGCAGGACTTGAGACAGAGATTAGTCTCATGCAAGGGGAAGGCAATGCTTAGCCTTATGCAGATGTGGAGGCAGGGCTTAGCCTCATGCGGGAATTGAGACAGAGCTTAGTCTCATGAAAAGAGAAGGCAATGCTTAGCCTTATGCAGATGGGGAGGTAGGGCTTAGCCTCATGCAAGGACTGAGACAGGGCTTACTCTTATGCAAAGAGAAGGCGATGTTTAACCTTATACAGATGGGGAGGCAGGGCTTAGCCTCATGCAAGAATTGAGACGGGGCTTAGTCTTGTGCAAAGAGAACGCAATGCTTAGCCTTATGCAAATGTAAGAGTAAAAGTGAAGTATTCTTAGCTGGCAACGTGTTTTGTGTATAACAGTTGTGTTGTTGAGACGATGCCTATGATGATGACCTTTTCTTGCATCCAAAGAAAATTCATAAGTTTTGTGGGGGAGGTTGATTCGTGTCTTTGTCTGCTTGATCTGCTCCACCTCGCCCGAGGATCCTGTTCAAGTCATCATG
Organism: Nicotiana knightiana; assembly: GCA_005239525.1. NCBI lineage: Eukaryota > Viridiplantae > Streptophyta > Magnoliopsida > Solanales > Solanaceae > Nicotiana > Nicotiana knightiana. Next base: position 6,287 of record ML431555.1, read on the forward strand.
GGTAGCATTTGGCTAAAAAGTAAAGTTTCTTTTCAAAAGCATGCGTGTATAGTTCTCAAAGACATAGTAATAAGCAATTTAGAAATCAGCTAAATGAACCAGTAACTGTGACATTATTAGAGACATTGTGACTTCCTTTGCCATAGAATTTTGAGGGTCCTCCTCAAAATTCTGCCCCAGATAATTAAGTGACCTTCTGGCTATTCTGTACGCCGCTGTTGGCTGAACTTGCTTAGGAATTTTGAGGGTCCTCCTCAAATTTTTGCCCCAGTTTTTGTTTGTGGAAAAAAACGAAAATTTTATTGAATTGTGCCCGAACCAACATGGCTGCCTACGTATCCCCTCTTAAACGGAAATCAGTTCAAGCGTAGTTCAATTACATCATACAAAGAAACAAAGATAGTTTACACGTAGTATCTTTTGACTGCATCTGAATTGATAGTCTTTGGCCAGGTTTCTCCATCTATTTCTGCGAGTATGAGCGCTCCTCTTGTTAATACTCTGTGAACCATGAAAGGACCTTGCCAATTAGGTGAAAATTTCCATTTGGCTTCATCTTGATGTGGAAAGATCCGTTTCAGCACCAGCTGCCCTGGTGTGAATTGTCTTGGTTTGACCCTTTTGTTGAAAGCTCTGTGTTGATATCCAATTTTGTCTCTCCTTTCTTCCAAATTGTTTACTTGAGCTTCTAATATCGTTAATGACGTAAGAATATTTATTCTATTATTTCTAGTACAATTTAGACTACTTCTTCTTCTTCTGATTATGATTATTATTATTATTATTATTATTATTATTATTATTATTATTATTATTATTATTATTATTATTATTATTATTATTATTATTATTATTATTATTATTATTATTATTATTATTATTATTATTATTATTATTATTATTATTATTATTATTATTATTATTATTATTATTATTATTATTATTATTATTATTATTATTATTATTATTATTATTATTATTATTATTATTATTATTATTATTATTATTATTATTATTATTATTATTATTATTATTATTATTATTATTATTATTATTATTATTATTATTATTATTATTATTATTATTATTATTATTATTATTATTATTATTATTATTATTATTATTATTATTATTATTATTATTATTATTATTATTATTATTATTATTATTATTATTATTATTATTATTATTATTATTATTATTATTATTATTATTATTATTATTATTATTATTATTATTATTATTATTATTATTATTATTATTATTATTATTATTATTATTATTATTATTATTATTATTATTATTATTATTATTATTATTATTATTATTATTATTATTATTATTATTATTATTATTATTATTATTATTATTATTATTATTATTATTATTATTATTATTATTATTATTATTATTATTATTATTATTATTATTATTATTATTATTATTATTATTATTATTATTATTATTATTATTATTATTATTATTATTATTATTATTATTATTATTATTATTATTATTATTATTATTATTATTATTATTATTATTATTATTATTATTATTATTATTATTATTATTATTATTATTATTATTATTATTATTATTATTATTATTATTATTATTATTATTATTATTATTATTATTATTATTATTATTATTATTATTATTATTATTATTATTATTATTATTATTATTATTATTATTATTATTATTATTATTATTATTATTATTATTATTATTATTATTATTATTATTATTATTATTATTATTATTATTATTATTATTATTATTATTATTATTATTATTATTATTATTATTATTATTATTATTATTATTATTATTATTATTATTATTATTATTATTATTATTATTATTATTATTATTATTATTATTATTATTATTATTATTATTATTATTATTATTATTATTATTATTATTATTATTATTATTATTATTATTATTATTATTATTATTATTATTATTATTATTATTATTATTATTATTATTATTATTATTATTATTATTATTATTATTATTATTATTATTATTATTATTATTATTATTATTATTATTATTATTATTATTATTATTATTATTATTATTATTATTATTATTATTATTATTATTATTATTATTATTATTATTATTATTATTATTATTATTATTATTATTATTATTATTATTATTATTATTATTATTATTATTATTATTATTATTATTATTATTATTATTATTATTATTCATTATCATTATCATTTTTGTTACTATTATTAATTATTACTATTGTATGTGTTATAGATTCCATCACACAAATTATTCAAAATTAATCAATCAATGATATTTTCTTTGCAAATGTCTCTCTTATTGAATTAATCATACTCTTGTTTATAAAATATTTATTTAGTTTATTTATATATTAGTTGCATGCTCATTTTATAGTGATTGCATTCTAAAATAGATTTGTCATTTTAATTCATGATAATTTTACTTGAGTACTATAAAACTATCTAATATAAAAAATTTATTATTAGACATGTCAAACAGTTTTTTTTATTTTTATTTTTTATTTATTTATTATTATTATTATTATTATTATTATTATTATTATTATTATTATTATTATTATTATTATTATTATTATTATTATTATTATTATTTTGGTCTAAGTTAGAAGTCCAAGTAAGTAAAAGGAAGAAAGAAAAGTCCAAGACCTTGAGAACTAGCCCATTTTCGGTCATTCTTACCCACAAGAGAAGTCCAAATCTTTCAACTCACTTAGCCCAACTGTAGAGCCCAAATCCGATTTTTATATGGGTTCATACATTTAATTAAGTAATGACATTTCTCTGCAAATTCCAAGACCAAACTTTGGCCCCTTTCCCCTTCCTCTCCATCGTCTCTTTCGCTCTCTGTCATGGAAGAACCTTTTCTTGGAATTTTCCTCCAATTTTGGCTAAGCCTTGACCTTCACTCTTTCACAACAGAGCATATCCTACCATTTGGGTAAGAGATCTGAAGCAAATCCCTGAAAGCTTAGGCGTTNTGTTTGGATCTCAACGTTCAATTTTTGAACCATAACCCCGCTCAAAAGTTGCGCGTCTAAACTAACCCTAGAAGAACCCTAACTTATATCGATAAATATCTGGTTTTGAAAGATCATTTTTGGAAGAAGAAGCGGGAGCCGCCCCCCAAAACTCAGCTGATGCCTTCACCCTTTGAAGACAAGTAGACAACTGAGGGCCGCCCGCTTTTCCCCAAAGGGATATACTTTAGCCGCTCATTTACCCCCTAATAACCTTAGGCAGAGGCGTTTTACTTTTTCTCAGCCGAGGCAGCGAGAGGTCGAAGTGTCGACGATGCTCCTAGTTCACTGCCCGAAAAAATGTAAGTGGCCTCTTTCTGTTATTAGTTTTTTTATGTTAAAAGCAAATAGTTATTGCTGATAGAAAATTAGCAATTTACTTCCTATGTAAAGATTATGATTTAGGACTCATTTGTACACATAGAAGTCATGTTTATAGGGAAATTATATTTCAGTCGTGTTTGTCCAGAAACCCACTAATAAATGCTTGATAAATTATCTACACAAATATTTCTGTGTGTTGTATGTTGGTAGCACATGATCAACGTTGTTCTTTTGTAAATACCATGCTCACTTGATGTTTCATTTCTAATTACTTGTTAAGGATAAGTGTGTTATGTGAAAAGCTCCCTCTTTCTTATGAACTTCAATTGCGCGTGTGAATAAAATGAGTAATCTTTTAACTCGAGAATTTAGGCGTGTAACATTTGTGGACAGATTACTATTTATCTGTCAAAGATTAAAAAAAAAGAAAAGAGAGAATGCATTCTATAAGAATGTTGGTGTATCCTTTATACCTTCGAGCAATAGAAGCTTAGATTCTTTCATGTACATATAATCATGGCATAAATACAAGATTACTGCAGTAGTTAATCAAGCATGTTGCGAGTAATTTGTGGGTTATATTATTCGTAAATAGCATGCTTATACGGTTTTGTTGACGACTGCATTTCTTAAGTAATGAATAGCTTTAAATCTATGCAAAATCCTTCGGTTAAAACATTTTATGGTATAGAAATTTTATGCAAACTCCTTAGAAAGTTAAGCTCTTTGTCAGAACTATGGTATAAAATTCCATCCCTAAGAGACATTTTTACGTATTAGTAGCTAAGCCAAACTAAGCAAGCTATACTATCTTTGATACCTTCTCTGTCACAATGTAGTAGAGATGCTAATTTGCCTTCTGATAATGACATATTAAATACTACATCTCAAGATTTATTCACTCACTTTTTCATCATAAAAGATTTATTTACTTAGTATCTCATGCCTTAGGGTACTCTACTTAACTGGTAATTGTTCCATCTTAAGTTTTTTAAATAAGAAATTAGAAAACATCTACTTGAATTTTCATTAGAGGATGTGCTTGAATCAGTGATATAATCTCAGTATAAACATGTTAACTTGATGGAAACATGTCCATTTTGCTGCGTGATTATCATGAAAGTTTATATTTCAATCATGCCCTTAAGAGTACTAATCTAAATAGCTGGAAACAATTACTTCCTGCATTTTCACAAGAAATATGGCTGGAATTTCAGAAAGTAATTTGAAACTATGACCTTTTGCTTGATATACTATTAAAAATCCAGTTGCACTCTCTAGTCTTTCTTATGTTTGCACATGTTGATTAAACTCTTAAGTCATTTGCTAATTCTTCTTCACTTTTCTTTTTCTTTACATGTACACTTGGAGCATATGGAGTCTTAATTTGAGACTCTTGCAATGGAGCCTCAAAATGAGACCCGGCGCCACCACCCATGCATGGAGTCATCACATCCTATACCGTCTTCCTTAGAATATCCCGGATAGCAAGAAAACAAGCGAAACGCTTGGGAGCGCCTATGGCGTCCTTCTTTTATTTCTTTTGCCATTTCATTATATATTACTTTTATTTACTGGTGTTTTGAGGTTCCTCCTTCTTTTGAGATTTTGTTGGGGCTTATTACTAACATTGGATTAAATAGCTATGCCTTGTTAAATCATATAGTATCTCCCATCTAATTATTAGTAAAGTACTCATTTTTGTAGAACTTCTCCTTTAAAGATTTTAAAGTCAAGAGTATGCAAATAATTTGCTATACTATTTTTATGCAGGACATTAGATTTAGGAGGCATCATTTGTAAATCAGTCTTAAACCAATTTCCTTAGCACTAAACAGCCATATTTCTTAATACAAATTTGAATCAAATATCATTTAAAAGAAACGCCACTTTTTCTTCATAAAAACTATTCTTTGGAAAAAAGTTCTCACCGCTTCATAAAACGATAGGTTTTCTTTAATCAAATTTTGACAGCTTTCTATTTTTACTTATTAATTAACCTAAGTTTGGTCGGTTAATCGTAATTAACGAATCATATAGAGTGATTTAATAACCTTCCCTGTAAGATTAATTAGAACCCTTACCCGTAGTCTTAAAGGTTAAGCAAACCATATAAAACAGAGTTAATTTTAAGCATTACTTAGCTAAAATTGGTGTCCTAATTCACCTTTAAAATAATTAGGTGGCGACTCTCTTTAAATAATTATACTTTCAGAAATACCAATATGTTATACTCTAGTTTTACCCGTGTTAAAATGGGGTATAACACTCTGGACATTCTATTCTGATAAAACTGACCATGACACACTGCATTCATCCTTTTCCCATCTATGAGGGCAATTTGATCGTAGCGACTCCTTATCCATTCCACGTCACTGAGTTTATCTTCTTGTATGATTCTCAAAGAAGGGATCTCGACTTTGACGGGAATGACAGCTTCGGTACCATAAATCAGCAAATAGGGAGTTGCCCCAGTTGATGTAAGGACTGTGGTACGGTATCCCTGTAAGGAAAATGATAATTTCTCGTGCCGTTGCTTGTGATTCTCTACCATTTTCCTTAGTATCTTCTTGATGTTCTTGTTGGAAGCCTCTACGAATTTGTTCATTTGAGGCCTATATGCTGTGGAATTCTTGTGCTTGATTTTGAAGGCTTCACACATGGCTTTCATCAAATCGCTGTTGAGATTGGCGGCATTGTCAGTGATGATGGACTCTGGAACCCCAAATCGACAAACAATATGATGCCTGACGAAATCTGCGACAATTTTCTTGGTTACAACTTTATAGGATGCGGCTTCAACACATTTAGTGAAGTAATGGATGGCCACTAAAATGAACCTGTGCCCGTTCGAAGCAGTGGTTTCGACTGGACCAATGACATCCATTCCCCAGGCAGCAAAAGTCCACGGTTCGCTCGTTGCATTGAGTTCGTTTGGCGGCACCCGTATCATGTCTACATGCATATGCATTGGTGGCATATTTGGACATATCAGATGCAATCTGTCTCCACAGTCATCCTAAAGTATCCAGCCCTGAGTATCTTCTTGGCCAAGACAAAACCGTTCATATGTGGGCCGCAGGTTCCGGCATGTATCTCCTTGAGTAATTTGGAAGCCTCTTTGGCGTCAACACACCGTAACAGTCATAGATCAGGAGTTCTTCTGTACAGAATTCCTCCACTTTGGAAGAAGTGATTGGATAGCCTCCGAAGTGTGCGTTTCTGAGTATGGTTTTCATGCTCCGGGTATTCTCCTTTTCCAAATATTCTTTGATGTCGTGGAACCAAGTATTTCCATCCGTTTCTTCTTCAACATGAGCACAATATGCCGGTTGATTATGGATTCTCACCGGAATAGGATCGATGAAATTATTGTCTGGATGTTGTATCATCGAAGACAAGGTGGCCAATGCGTCTGCAAATTCATTATGAATTCTGAGGACATGCCAAAATTCTATCTTCGTGAACCTCTTCTTCATCTCTTGTACATGATGTAGATATAGTAGTATTTTGGTATTCTTGGTAGCCCACTCTCCTTGTACCTGATGTACCAGCAGGCCTGAATCATCGATCCCCAGCAATTCCTGAATATTCATGTCAACAACTAGGTTGATCCCTAATATGCAGGCTTCACATTTCGCCATATTATTGGTGCAGGGGAACCTGAGTTTTGCAGACACCGGATAATGCTGATCGGTTTCTGATACCAAGATGGCTTCGATAGCGACTCCTTTGAAATTTGCAGCTCCGTCGAAAAATATTCTCCAACCGTCGTAGGCTTCAACAATGTCCTCTTCTACGAATGATACCTCTTCATCAGGAAAATATGTTTTTAGGGGCTCGTATTCTCCTCCTACAGGATTTTCGGCAAGATGGTCTGCCAATGCTTGTCCTTTGACGTCCTTCTGAGTTACATAGATGATGTTGAATTCACTCAGCAATATTTTCCACTTAGCCAGCTTCCCGGTAGGCATAGGCTTCTGAAAGATGTACTTCAGGGGATCCATCCTCGATATGAGGTATGTAATATAGGCACATAAGTAATGCCTCAATTCATGAGTTATCCAAGTTAGAGTGCAACAAGTGTGTTCCAGCAGAGAGTACCGTGCTTCATAAGGTGTGAACTTCTTACTCAAGTAGTATATGGCTTGCTCCTTTCTTCCCGTCTTGTCATGTTGTCCGAAAACACAACCAAAAGCTCCATCTAACACTGCAAGGTAGAGTAGTAGTGGCCTATCAGATTCTGGCGACATTAAGACTGGTGGTGTGGACAAGTATTCCTTGATTTTTTCAAAAGCCTTTTGACAGTCCTCGGTCCAACTGGTTGCGACATCCTTTTTCAACATCTTGAAAATTGGTTCGCATATCACTGTGGACTGTGCTATGAAACGGCTGATGTAATTGAGGCGTCCCAGGAAACTCATCACATACTTCTTGTTCTTTGGTGGTGGTATTTCCTGGATAGATTTAACCTTTGACAGGTCCAAAGCTATTCCTCGGCGGCTGACGATGAATCCCAATAATTTTTTGGAAGGAACCCCGAATTCACATTTTGCGAGATTTAGCTTTAGATTGTACTTCTGCAGCCAGTCAAAGAACTTCCTCAAATCTGCTATGTGATCTGTGGCCTTCTTGGATTTGATGATGATGTCATCAACATATATCTCTATTTACTTATGTATCATATCATGGAAGATAGTTTTCATGACCTTTATGTTGGGCCCCAGCATTCTTCAGACCGAATGGCATCATTTTATAGCAATACACCCCCATGGTATAATGAAAGTTGTTTTCTCTGCGTCTTCTTCGTCCATCCAAATATGATGACAACCCGCGAAGCAATCTACAAAGGATTGGAGTTCATGCTTGGTGCAATTATCGATCGGAATGTGTATATTTGGTAGTGGAAAATCATCCTTGGGACTTGCTCTGTTTAGATCCCGATAGTCGACACACACCCTGACTTTTCCATCTTTCTTTGGAACCGGTACAATGTTGGCTAACCAGGGGTACTCAACTACCCCGAGGACTTTGGCTTTGATTTTCTTGGTGACTTCCTCCTTGATTTTCAGGCTCATGTCTGGTTTGAACTTTCTGAGCTTCTGCTTCACTGGCGGACACATAGGATTTGTAGGTAACTTGTGAGCTACTGTGGATGTGCTCAATCCTGTCCTATCATCGTATGAACATGCTAAGATATCCTCATACTCTTTCAGTAAACGAGTGTATTCTTCCTTCTCTGACGGTGACAAGTGGATGCTTATGCGAGTTTCATTGATGGTTTCAGAATCTCCTAAATTGACTATCTCAGCTTCGTCTAGGTTGGACTTAGGCTTGTTCTTGAAATTCTCAACTTCTCTGACAATTTCCTCAGGTATCACATCTCCTTCTTCTATTTCTTTTGAGTCATTGTCCTTGTATTGCGTTGTCTCATTACATGTCATAGTCGTTGGTTCATCAAGATAAGAAATAGTAATGCTTGGGGAATGGGAATAATAATTAAAAAAAACAAAAACAAAAAGGTAGCCAAGTTAGTAAGAATTCTGGAAAAGTATTTGCAGTATTTAAACACACATTGTGGAAATGTAAATTCGCGTCCTAATTTGGGAGCCTCGTTATGCCCGAGGTAGGCCTAGCGACAAGCATATTTAGAGAAATTTAATGCCAATAACTGCCTCATTTCATTAACGTAATAAATAAGACGGATCTAAAACGATAATAAATAAATAAGTCACTAATGTCGTTTTTCTTATTACATTCGAAAAGTAATTCTAAAACAAATAAACCTAATCTACTTGGTCCTAAAGGGACCTTCTCCGGGCTTGGTTCTCTTTGCTCTGTCGATCAGGTTCCCCAGATCGTGCATGTCCAGTAGCAGGTATGCCCTTGCTAGATGTCCTCCTTCGTTACCCTCGGCATTCTGGCAGTCTATGACTCTTTTCCTCATCTTCCCTTATAATTCCATTAAACCCTGCTTCAGACACTCTAGCCTTTCCGTTGACCTAGTAGTCATTTCCCTCAATTCATTAATTGACTCCGTATCAATCTTGTGTTGTTCCAAATGCTCGGCCTCGGACTCGTGAACTCTTTTGCGCAGTCTGTTATACTTCACCTGTGCTTCAACAACTTTATCTATGACCCTGTTCCTTTGACCGACTCCTGGCTCGACTATTCCCGCTATAGGTAGAAGTACACATGCCCTGCATGGTATCGATCTGGTTCGATAGTGTCCCTTTCCATAATGATCTTCAAATGCCATATGTGCTGAGCTTCACATTTGTACGGGATGTCATCATCTTGATAATCTGCTCCGTAGTGACTCATTTGGGAGACTCGTGGTATGACTTGTTTTCTACCAGCTTGTCTCATGACCCTGATAGGAACATAGGGGTGTATGCCCCTTATCCCGATCAACACCAGATATAGAACATCCCTGGATCTGATGATGAATTCACTGGTGGGGAACCATTCAAACATCCAATGAACCTGGTCCTCGGTCAGATTGTCAAAAAACTGTACCCATTCTATAGCATTCTCTGGTTGAGCAAACCAGTCTGGGATGAAAGTCATTCTTTTGGAGTGATGGAAAGCTATGTGATCATTCCACGATCTCCGTGGAAACTCTTGGTGGTATTGGCCTCTTTGGAGATGTTCTAGCAACCAAATATGCAGCAGCAATTTACAACCCTCAAAATGTTTGAACCCTTTATGGCAACGATTCAAAGCCTGGTATATTTTTGCTATAATCATAGGAATAATAGTGTATGTTTGTCCCTCGATTCTCTCCATCAAATATTTGGTTACCATGGCCAGTATGGTGTGAATCCTGCCCCTTTTTCTTGGAAACACTATCATACCCAAAAAGTAGACGATGAACACGAAAAGCCTACGATAAATCCAACCCAAGGAAGTGATGGAGAACTCGTCGTGAAAGATACAATAGGATTTGCTGTGTCTGTATTGTTCATAAAGGAATTCTAAAGGTATGTAGGACTTTTTCAAACATACCAAGTCGTCATTCTTTCTTAAGCCCATCATTTTTAGAAACACCCTGGGGGTGCGATTTTTCAGTACCAATAAACCAGGACTGCCCCAATGTAGTCCAGCGAATCACCCTATTTCCTCCAAAAGAGGAGTCATTTCTATGTTGCCAAAATGAAATATGGCCCTTTCTCTGTCCCAGAACATAGTAGCAACCTCGATCAACATGTTGTTTGGTTGGATGTCTAATAAGGAAGGTAAGTTCCTGAGGACCCTTTTCACATGATTTTTGTCGCTTGACGGAAGGTCTTCCCACCAATCTAGCAATTACTGTGGTATGTTTCGGACCATGCTGAACCTGGCGACTTCGTGCCTCATTTTATGCAAAACAAACAAAGTTAGACCCTTTCCCCCTCCGGATTCTACTACTTATAGATTAATGATAAGCATTTAGGCATTTATTTCTCCAAATAATGCATAGATCGTGGTTGCGTCCGTTGGGATTATGGAAACCCCGGTGGACTTTGGACAAGGCTTTCCTTAAAGGGTTATTATGCGGACAACATATAAGCCCAATCTAGGTTTGACCATGATGCATATACAATTATTATTATAGTAAGGTTTCTATAGAGGTCTAGTGGGCTTCTTCTTTATATTCTGAATTTAGAAGACATTTGGCGCATTCTCTATGTTAAACCTGATTCTGTCCATGAAGTCAGATGCCATACTCACCCAGTTGGCCCACTTCTTAGGATCCTGGCTGATGTACCAGGATAAAGCATCTCCTGTAAGACTCCTCATGAAAATCTTCAATCGGATCCTTTCATCCTTTCTAACCCCTACAAGCTTGTCACAATAAGTCCTCAGATGAACCCAAGGATCACCTGTTCCTTCAAACATTTCAAACTTGGGAGGTTTGTAATTCTCTGGCTACATTGGCTGTATGCATAGGTCTTCATAGTTTAGACCTTCTATCCCTTTGCCTCCTTCGACACCTTGAACCCGACTTGTCAACTGCTTGAGCTCTTCAACCAGGTTCTTAATGAGCAGGTCCTTCTTAGGGGATTCTGGTGCATAGGATACGGGCTGAGTGGAGTGAGGTAGGATTTCCACGTGTATAATGGTGATCATTGGTGGAGTTCTGGGTTTCAGGAATGATTTGTGGGGTATTTTGTGGAGTATGGTAGGTGTTTTGCTGAAATTGTGGAGGGATAGTTTGATTCTGTGGTGGGGTTGTGAAATGGTGAGGTGCGGGAGGATTTTTTAGGCGCCTGTTGGGTGTGTTTTGCGGTGGTGCAGGGTTCTGAGTGTTTGAATGGTTGACATATGGGAAATTGAGTGTGAGAGATAGATTTGCTAAGCTCCGGACCTCCCCGAGCTCACCCTAGAGTTCTAGTATCTTCTGCTCAAGTCGTGATACCACATCATTTGGTGCCTGAGTACCTCGGCCATCAGAAGCTTCTGAATGTTCAACATGTACGTTGTTGTCTTCTCTGGTGCCGTTCAAATCATCCATATTTGCTTTCTCTTTGCCTTTTGATGGACTTGGTGGAGTAGAAGGTGGAGGGCCCTTGGATCTAGTATGATAAGCTGACGATACCAGTTTGCATGAACCAACCTTTGGGGAATGAGAATAATCAAAAGAAAGAAAGAAAAACAAAAGGTAGCCAAGTCAGTAAGAGTTTTGAAAAGAATATTTGCAATACTTAAACACATATTGTGGAATGTAAATTTGCGTCCTATTTTGGGAGCCTCGATGTGCCCGAGGTAGGCCTAGCGACAAGTTGTTTTAAAGAACTTAGATGCCAATAAATGCCTCATTTCATTAATATAGAAAGATAGACAAATCCCAAAATGACACTAAGATAATAAAACATATGTCACTACTGGCACTTGGCCTTATTACACTTGGAGAAGTAAACAAATCTAATCTACTTGGTCCCAGAAGGACCTTCTGCAGGTTTGATCTTTCTGACTCCATCAATCAGGTTCCCCAGTTCACGCATGCCCAACAACAGGTATACTCTTTCTAGATGTCCTCCCTCGCCTCCTTCAGCATTCTGGCAGTCGGTGATTCTTTTCTTTGTCTTTTCTCCCAGCTCCATCAAGCCCTGCTCCAGATATTCTACCCTTTCATTGGAGGTGATAGCCATTTCCCTCCATTCCTTGATTAATCTCTTGTTTGTCTCATGTATCTCTTGATGTTCAGCCTTAGAGTCATGAATCCTCTTGTGTAACTTGTTGTATTTTACTTGGGTTTCTGCATCTTCATCTATGACCCTGTTTCCCCGACCAATTCCTGGCTCAACTTTCCCAGCTAAGTTGTCCTCCAACCATGCCGGGTAAAAAGGTGCATGTTCCGCATGATACCTGTCTGGCTCGATGGTGTCCTTCTCCACAATAATCTGTGAGTGCCACATATGCTGAGCTTGAAACTTGTAAGGGATGTCGTCATATGAAAATCTGCCTGGAAATGACTTATCTTCGCGATCCGCGGTATGATCTGCTTCCTGCATGCCTGCCTCATAACCCTGATGAGAACATAAGGGTATATTCCCCTTAACCTGATCAACACTAAGTGAGGAACGTCCCTTGACCTGATGATGAACTTGTCGGTAGAGAACCATTCAAACATCCACTGAACCTGATCCTCAGTCAAATTGTCAAAGAACTCCACCCATTCCTTAGCACTCTCTGGTTGAGCAAACCTGTCCGAAATATAAGTCGTCCGTTTAGGGTGATGGAAGGCAATGTGGTCATTCCACGCCCTTTGTGGAAACTCCTGGCGATATTGACCCTTTTGGAGATGCTCCATTAACCACAACTGCAACAGAAAATTGCAGCCCTCGAAATGTTTGGACCCTTTCTGGTAGTGGTCCAAGGCCCGGTAGATATCAGCTATAATGATAGGGACTATGGTGTATGTCTGTCCCTCGATTACTTCCATTAGAGTCTTGGTGAGCATAGCTAGTCTAGTGTGCATTCTTTCCCTTTTCGTTAGGAACACTATCATACCCAAGAAGCAAACAATGAACACGAAACTCTGCGGTGAATATGACCCAAGGAAGTGATGGAAAAATCATCATGGAAAATATATGACCGTATCTCTCTTACAAGTAGTCAAATGGTATATAAGATTTCTTTAAACATTCCAAATCGACGTTCTTTTCAGACCCATCATTTTTAGAAATCCCCTACCAGTGCGATTTTCTGGTACCAATAGCCCAGGGTTGTCCCAAGGTAGCCCAGCAAATCCCTCAATTTCTTCTAGGAGCGGGGTCATTTCTATATCTGCAAAGTGAAACACTAATCTTTCACGATCCCAGAACATAGTTGCAACTTCTATCAACATTTTATTTGGTTAGATGTCTAACAGAGAAGGCAAATTTCCCAGGACCTTCTTCACATGTTTTTTGTCACTTGAGGAAAGATCTTCCCACCAATCTAGTAGCAGTGGTGGTATACTACGGACCATGCCGAACCTGGAGACCTCATGCCTCATTTTCTGCAAAAGAAATAAGGTTAGACCCTTTCCCCCTCCAGATTCGACTATTTATATATCCATGATTAGTATATTGGCATTTAGTTCTCCAAAATTAATGCACAAAACGTGGTTGCGTCCGTTGGGATTGTGGAAACCCCGGTGGACTTTTGGATAAGCTTTGTCTTAAAGGGTTATTATGTGGACAACATATTAACTCGGCTAGGTTTGACCATGATGCATGTACAGTTATAATCAGAGTAAGGTTGCTATGAGAGTCTAGATTAGTACCCTCAAATGGACAACTTGAGGGGGAAAGGCACGGAACCGTCGATTGCACCGTTGATCGACTAGTTTTACTGCAAATAAGCCTTTCCAAATTTAAAGGGTGATATATAGGAAGAGCACAACCACTAAATAAGTGTTGCTATAGGATTGGTTACGCACGAGTGGAATATGATGTTGAGCATGATTTATGCAGTAGTAAATAGCATGTCGTAAGGTATTTTCATGTTAGGAAAAATAATAAATGCGGTATTTAATAATTGAAAGACGTTTAATAAAGGAAAACAAGGAAATAAGTCAGTTTCTGCAGTAAAGGAAATCATAAATGCTCAAAACGGGCAATTAAATTCACATAAAGGGAAAGGGAAAGGGTGCGCATGTATTAACAAAAAAGAAACATGCTTAATTAAGACTAATTTACAAAAAGCAAGTTTGTTATGGTAAAATCCTAAAGTCTCCAGCAGAGTCGCCATGCTGCCGCGCCCCCTTTTTTCTCGCGAAATCGGGTTTCGACATTCGATAACTCCTTTCCTTTTTGGGAAAGGGGTATGAAAATTGAAGAGTCGCCACCTAACGGATTTAAGGTGTGTTAGGGCACCTAATGCAAGTAACTCATGAAACCGATTTGCATTATCAGAGATTGGGTAAGGCTTGAACTTACCTCGAGGGGAAGGTGTTAGGTACCCCTCGAGGTCCACAACGGTGGGTTGCAGCCAAACTCACTTTTGGTGAATTAGTCATTAAGCAAGTAAAGCAGTTTAAGCACACATATGGATTACAAAAAAAGATATGGGAATAAATTAGTCCTAGGTTTATTAGCCTATAGGATCACATCTATAAAACACCCGGTAAACCTTCCTCAACTACAGGGGTTACACGTGGCATTTGCGCACATGTCATCATATCCTTTTACTATCCAATTACCCTCCCCTTAGCGGTTATAAGAGGTTTTAATTAACCGAACTCTATGTGTGCATTACCCGTCTCTTCCTTATGGCTCTGGAGGTGTTTAGGACCCCTAATTTAGGCAGTTCGAGACTCTCCTAAGGTGTTTAAAGGAGAAATCTAAGCGAAAACAACGAACACATAGGACTGTCAAGTAAAAGAACAATTAAGGGGTTCATGTTTACCTCCATAAATAAACAGATAATTAGCATGTCTCAAAAGGCAAGATTTCAGATGTTTCAGAAAGGCCCTAGAACAGGATATCTAGGTGAGCATGACAAGTAGAGAATATGCAGCATTGTGTTAAGGTGAAGTGATAGAAACCTAATCAGTTTGCGTACTAATTTTAGAATCTGTTGAATCTGGGCAGTTCACAAATAACCAAGGCATAGTTTACAATTCGCAAGATTTCAATTATCCTACAGGCTTGCCTAGGCATGGATCCAAGATGTCCTATAAACATGATGTCTAGGTGCTGAACATTACAGAACTGATTTTATACATTTATCCCTGTAAACACGTTATCGAGGTGTTGGGACTGCTTTTAAATTTACCTTTATAGACATGGTTGCTACTGATTTTATGCGATATAGGCATGGTATTTATGCGAGTGCAATAAAAGTCCTAAAGCATGGTTTCTAATGCACATAAGAGAATGATCATGATTTTAGGCAGCATCAATAACAACCCAGTGACAGGATTTCTAAGCAGACATGAATATGCAGAACTCTGGAAAGCAGCAGTTTAGGACTAATGATATGATGCACCTATAAACATGTTTTCTAGTGCACAAAACAATCTTATAAGCATGGTTTCTAATGCATATATAATCACAACAATTCTAGGAGCATGATTTCTACCCGATTTCCCCACAAACATATATAAAAATCCCTCCCAGTTTACTAATATCCCCAAAATTTGTTTTAACAAGAATTATTATTACAGGCCGAGAATGAATGAATTACAGAAATGAAACTGTTATACTATAGGGAGCCTGGATAGGCCCAAAAGTAAACCTGGAGAACCAGGACTTCAACCAAACCAAAAGTACCAATATGCCATAGTGCCCAAGAAAGTATCCTGGTGCGTCAAAGTTCTCAAGGGCCTCAGGGACCCCGGGAAATGCTCACACCAAGGATTCTTTAAAGAAAACAGTTTTTGTGCAGTGTGGAAGAGACAACCCCAGTGTGTCAGAGTTTAGAGGAGTCTCATGGACTCCTAGGCGGTGCTCACACTGGAGGGGTAGGACCCTAGATATTCTAAGAGTAAGAGTGAAAAATTAGTGTTTGGAGAGTAGAGATAGTTTGAAGAAAACTGTTCAGAAGTGAAAACAGTTTAAAAGTGAGAACAATTTAGAAGCACTCTGAAAACAAAGGCTCCAGCAAACAAATATCAGACATAGTCACAAAGTTTCAAAGCAAAGATTCATATTGCCCAGATTCACTTAGTTCATTATATAACACTAGGTGGGAAAATAGCATGCTAAGATCAAACAATTACACAAATACGGGGTAACATGGGTTAGGAACATAGAAATCATTAACCAAAGACACATGGAACCAATCAGAAACAAAAGCATGCTGATCAACACCAAGCAATTGACATATTATGACAACCAAATTCCATAGCAGTCAATAGGATCTAGTGATGCTAATTAGAAGCAATAGACAGTAAGCACATAAGTTTAAAGATCCAGAGCACATAGGAGAAGTAATCATACTGACTTAACCGATAGAGAGGAAGAACCTAGAACTTAAATGGAGGAGTGGTAATGCTATTTCATAGACAGGACATGGATTTAATTTCACATAAGTGGTCATACTAGTTGAGGTCAATGTACAGGAATGATAAGTCTAAATGCCTAAGTAAGCATGCTGGTTTAAGGCCATAAACAAGAAAGGATTGAAGCTTAAACACAGAAATAGACATGCTGATTAAAGCAATAAACAGGAAAGATACAGAGTTTAACACAAAAGTAGTCATGCTAAGTGAAATACAGAAGAGGCATTGATTCAACAAAAGTAAAGAAACAGATGAGAGAGCACATAGGTTCAAGTTTCATAGTATAATAAATGACATTAGGAATAGGAACATACTAGTTAAAGGAAGAAAAAATAGAAGGTGAAAGTATGTAGGATTCAATGGTCTAGCCTTGACTTTCAGTCGGCTAGACAGTGCAATGAACACCGGTAGCAGAGAGATGAGAGCAAAGTGTGTGAGTGTGTTTGTGAACTATTATTCGTCCTTAGAGATAGAATAATAGTGTATATATAACACTTAGGGAGTAGAACAAATAAGGTAAAGAAAATCATAATTCAATTAATTAAGGATAATCAAATAATCACAGAATCAATTCCCATAAGGGAGTCCGGAATAGACCCCTTAATTTGCGGGTAATCAATTAACGGTCACAACAGGAGGTTTAATTAAGGCAAAGAATCCAAAATCATGCCATATAAAGAGTCAGTAAAAATCCCCAAACTTTTGTTCGTTAATTAAGGCAAGTAAAATAGGGAAGCAGGTCACAAATAAGGAGAAGTTTCATCACACAAATTATAATAGGGTAATTAATAGGAAATAATCAGTAAAAAGAATCTTCAAAAATACTGATTTTATGGGCAAGAATTACTCAGATTCTCTAAATAGAAATCGACTAAGTAAAACCTCACAGAAATACAAGATTAACAAGAAAATCAGGTTCACACCAGTAACAGAGATCAATTAGGGAAAAAATCCCAAAAATACTATTTTTAGCAGGGAAAACATTTGAATCCAAGAGATGGAATAAATGATTATGACTGGCATCGCAAAAATGACCAATATTATCGAAAAGAAATCAGCATATCACATAGAATAGTCTAGGGTTAAACATTCATGCGAAAATTAGTCAAGATGATGAAGAAAAAATTAATTAAACACTGAGAAGTTAGAAAAATCTTTGAAGCAAAGTGTGGGATGAACCCTAGTTTTAGAAAGAGATTAAAAATTGAAATAGTTAATTAAAACAAGAGATTTTAACGGAAAACACCTAATAACATTTGAATCACCTCAGATCTATAAAGATCTGAGAAGAATCGATAGTATCATACTAGGGTTTTCAGAAAATAGTATAGATGAACAGAATCGGTCAAAAAACCCATGGATTTGTAATAAAAACAAGAGGAAATCCTTGTTTACAAATGAAAATGGCCCGAGACAGGTCGGTAAACAAGTTTCAAACCAAAACAGGTTGGCTCTCCTTTAGATCTTCTCAAGGACCCATGAAATCGAAGAGCCATGGAGTATAGGAGACAAGTGGTGGTCGGAGAAGGGACGGAAACACCATAAAAGGGAGGTTCTGGCCGGTGACGGAGATTAGGGTTAGGGTGAGTTGAGAGAGAGTTGGAGGGGTGAGAAAAGCGAGTGACGACGGATTGAGAGAAATGGGAGGGGTTAGGGTTGAGGTTAGTTAGGGATTAATTAAGGTAAGTTTAATCGTGGACCGTTAACCAAAATGATCAATGACCACGATTAAACGGGGTTATTGGGTCGGGTATATGCATATTAGGCCTAAGGGGTTTTGGGCTGGTATTAAAGGGGTTAAGTCTGAAATAAAAAGGGTTATTTGTTAAATACCCAAATAATTGATAAAAGATATTTTATAAAAATAATAACCGATTATAAAAAGAATTTTCATGCATATAAATGCTTTAAAATAATTAAATAATTTAAAAATGTAACTAGATATTTCCTGGTAAAATAATGCAATAATACATGCATGGGCTATAATCACAAAGTTATTGCAATTGTAACCAAAAAATGTAAATATGGATACTTATGAAATCATTTGAGCTTAATATGAATATAAATAGCAAAATTAAACCATAAAATTATTATAAAGTCCTTTGTGATGCAATTTGTTATTATTTATATGAGTAAAATGCTGGGATAAGTTAATTAAAAAAAGTAGAAATTATGAAAAAATATCAATTGATGCTAATGCATAATTTTGAAGGTATATATGCATTTGAAAAATATTATAGGGAAAAATTGGGTATCAACAGTACTTACAAAGAAAAGATGCTGAACATAGACAAAAACAATAGTAGGTTAAACATTTGAACCAACTTTGGTTCGATCTTTACAGGATCTGCTTGCTATTTTAGACAAGCTATTAGATAACACCAAAACGGGTAGCCAGTAAGATGGGAGGACCAAAGAAGGTAAGGAATCATGGATTGATTCCATTTTGGGTCTAGAATCAGGGAGGTTTTGAGTGACGGCGCTAGGGTTTTGAAAGGAGAGGGGGAGGAAAATGAGAGAGTGTATAGTGACGGCGAGCTGGGTGGAATGAATTAGGGTTAGGGGTTTGGGTAAGTTAAAAAGGGGAAAAGGGTTATGGGATATTGATCTCGAGAGATCAACGGCTGGGATTTAAAATTAGGTCGGTCGGGTTGTAATAAACGGGTATGGGATTGGGTTAATGGGTCTGGGTTAATTAATCTTGGGCTGGTGTATTGGGGTAATATATAGGCAATTGGGCTGGGGTAATTGGGTAGTGTATAGGTCCAAAATTGGGGGTTTAGGGGGCTATATTTTAAATACCCAATTTAACAAATAAATAATTTATAAAAATAACTAATAAATAAAAAATATCACTTATGCATAAAAAAAAATTTAAAATAATTACTTAACATTATAAAAATATAAAAATTTATTTTCTATAGAAATAGTGTAATTATGCATATATATAAGCTATTATTGCAAAATATGCAAATTTAGCCTAAGGATGCAAATATAATATGATAAATACATCAAAAATATTTAAAACTTAATATGCGTAGAAATGATGAAAATTAAATGGTAAATCATCAGAAACATTATTTGAAATGCAATTAATAATCATTTATATAATAAAATACAGGAATAAATTAATTAAAACCTTTTAAAAATTATGAAAAATACTTGATGATGTTCATGCCCTATTTTGAAAGTATATATGTATATTTAAAAATATATGAGGGAAAAATTGGGTATCAACATTGCTAAACTAAATTTATATGTTGGTAAATTACATACTAATTTAGGGATAACATTACCAAGGGATAACATTACCAAGTTGGGATAATTTTACTAACTAATTTTGTAGAGTTGTTACATATATAGAAATTCGTATTATTTGATTATATTGGGTCGGGTACTAATTTTAAGAGGAGAAAGTATGAAGAATCTATTAAAACTCTTAGTGCTAGTTGACTACTTTTGACAATATGTCTGTCACGATGTCTTAGTGCTAGTTGACTACTTTTGACAATATGTTTTTCACGACCCAAAAATCCACTAGTCATGATGGCACCTAATCCAACCCGCTAGGTAAGACAACTAATAACTAAGCACTTCTAATAATATTTAACAAGATAATTAAGCAAATAAATGATCTGAATCTTATAAATTACCCCGAGGACTGGTACTACAAATCATGAGCTTCTGAAAATAGAATTTACAAAGCTGAAATAAAATAAATACATTGTCTGTTTGAAAAGTACATAAACAGAGTTTTATAAATCTAAAGCTACCCCGAACAAGGGGCAGCTACAACCGGGACACATGTACATCTTCAATCCAGCTCCCATCAAACACAACAACATCAGCAGCCAACATCTGCACACAAGGTGCAGAAGTGTCGTATGAGTACAATTGACCTCATGTACTCAGTAAGTAAGAAACCTAACCTAAGGTTGAAAGCAGTGGCGAGCTAACACAAGGTCGAGTCCAATACTAATATTCCACAGGAGTTCATAACAACACAATAAAAAGGGTATCTCAGAAGTAAAAAATATGCTCAGCTCGTTCACAGTTCCAGAAAATAGTCATGCTTTTCAAGTATCTCAGTGAAAACCCAAATCATTTATTGAAAATGCCAAATACATGAGTAAGTTTGAAAACTGTAATTTTTTCAAATATGCTTTCCACACTAAATAAGATGTTTCATTTTCTTTCCAGATAGCAAATGTGAAATACCTGTCTATTCCCACATATCAATGTCTGTAAAAAGTCATGAATGACGTGATGCCGTACATCATGAGAAAAAATGCATCTATATACCTGTATGTCACGTGTGCATGCCAATGCCATGTATCTCATAGATGAATCATGTACTCACACTCTCAAAGTACTCAATCTCACTGTCTCACACTTTCACTCATCATGCTCAACCACTCGGTACTGTATATGGCCCATACGGACCAGGGAAGATCCATCCCGGAATATATACATCACTGACCATCAGTCACTCAGTACTGAGGAAGGGCAATCCATCCCCATGGAGAAGATCCATCTCCAGGTATATAAATGTTTCGGACAAGATCCATGTCCAGGGAAGATCCATCCCTCAATATTATCAATCGCGCTCACTGGAGGTGTGTACGGACTCCGAAGGGGATCCTACATCCCAAGCGCTATCATAAGCCTGATCTAGGAATAAATCAATATAACATACTGCGACGTGTAGCCCGATCCCAAAATCGTCACTCATAATCAGGCTATCAGCCTCACTCAACCATCAATCTCTCCAGTTTCACTCACGGATACACAATGTCATGAAACTAGCCCGACAACAATGATATAATGTATCAATAAATAACAACTGAGACTGATATATGATATGAATACATGAATATGACTGAGTAAAAAATATCAATGAAATCAGTGAGATGACAGCAAGAAACGACCGCTATGAGTCCTAGCAATATCAGCATAAAGCCTAAACATGATATTTAGCATAATTGACAACTCAGTTACTTTATCACATGGTGAAAACATAGATATCAACAAAATAAGGCCACTATACAGTGCCATGGAAGCAACAGAGTCACAATTCACAGGGTGTACGCCCACATGCCCATCACCTAGCATGTGACCAATCACAGAACACGTAATTCGGGGTTTCATACCCTCAACACAAAATTTAGAAGGGTTACTTACCTCGAACCAACCAATTCCAATACCGATCAAGTCAAGTGATGCTCCAAAAATTCCATCCCGTGCATATCGAGCTCCAAATGGCTCAAAACCCCATGAAAAGATGAGAAGAACACCTTGAAAATCACCTCAATCGGAGCTCTAGAACTCAATATATGCTCAAAATACCAAAAGAACGCAGTCTGATTTTCTTTATACACAGGGATTTTCGCTTTTGCGACAAAAACCCCGCACCGACGCTTTTCCAGATGTCATTTCCTCTTTTGCGGACCATTTTTCACACCTGCGGGGTTGTAGATTGGACCCAACTTCGCATCTGTGAAGTACCAGCACCAACTCTCTTCTCCGACACTAAAATGAGCATAACTCCCTCATACGATATCCAAATTCGATGATTCTTTTTTCTATGACTCCGTAATTATGATACAGATCTATGCTTCAATCAAAACAGATATTAAAGCTCATTTTCTTAGTGTGGTACCATTTATGCTTGAAGAAACAACGTCGAAACATAAAAAACGAGCGCAACCCAACCCAAACCAACCCAAATCTATTTGAAACTCACCCGAGCCCCTCAGGACCCCGTCCAAACATACCAACAAGCCCCATAACATAACAGGGACTTAATCAAGGCCTCAAAACACACATAAGAATATCGAAATGACGAATCGCACCTCAAATCATACTTAAATGAATTTTTGAACTTTCAATTCCATAACTCGTGCCGAAACATATCAATCATCCCTGAATGAACCCAAATTTTGCACACAAGTCCGAAATGACATGACGAAGCTATTCCAATTACCGGAACCACAATACGATCATGATATCATGAAAGTCAACTTTCGGTCAAACTTATGAACTTTCCAAACCTTCAAATGCGCAACTCCATCCAAATGCTGGTCCATATCATATACTTCGAGCCACCCTACTCAAAATAAATAACCACGTGAAATTCGACATCAAGTACCCAAGGTGCATTACCATAACCACGGAGAATCAGATGAAACAATGCCACACAAAACCCGGAAGAACATAACCAATACTCCCTCAATCATGCAATACTCAATTACTCACCTCGCTCAAACTTTACTATAAGACCACAATAGAACCACATCATGTGTGCTTAAAACCAATGATCACAACTCCTCGTAGCATAGAAGAGTAACTCACAGAAAATTTCAGAACACGAATAAGCTCAGCAACAATCGAATGGCACATCCCTCAACAATAGTATTATGGATCTAACCGATCCGACTCGGTGTAGAATACACATTCTAATTGGGCCTACCAATGGACCCTCAAATCAACTCTAGGTGTTGCACACTCTTTTTTTCATCTTCCTCGCGGAATATTGGGTTTATGACATTGGTTGGGACAACTCTTTCCTTTTGGGAAAGGGGTTTGCATATTTTGAAGAGTCGCCACCTAACGATTTTAACGGTGCGTTAGGGCACCTAAGGGGTTCAATTACAACTACGTTTCTAACTAGAGATTTGGGTAAGGGCTTGAAATTATCCTAAGGGGAAGTTGTTAGGCACCCCTCAGGATCTACAAGTGTGGTTCCCGGCCAAATGGTTTTGTGAATTTGTACAACTAGCAAATAACAAGTAAAGGCTCAAATAAGAGAGGATTTAAGTCTTAAGCATATAGGTGTTTAGAAAACAGTAGAGATGATTACAAACTAGCGTATACAGATGTCCTAGTTTTATAATAATACGGATCACATCAATGCAATACCCAGTAATCACTCCTCGAAGAGGGGCTACACGTGGTATTAGCGCACCGATAATCATATCTATATTCTACCCTTCCCACCCCGCGAAGGTAATTAAAGCGTGTGTTGGTCATGGACTTTATTGCGTGCTATTACCTGTCCCATCCTATCAGTTTTGGAGGAGGCTAGGACTAATATCCTAAAAGGAAGTACTAGGTTGACCCGTAGGTTTAAAAGGACAAAATTCTAAGCGACAAACAATGACAATTAGGACTTCAGATAAGGGGAATACAAATAGGAGCAAATACGAGGCCCAAGTATTCCTCCACATATTATGCACATAAATAGTACGACTCAAACACAAGTAAGGCCTTATTAACTTCAGAACCTAAGGCATGATATCTAGGTGAGAATGCAACAGTGAGGCAGCTTTATTACTGATTAATAGGATGAATTTTATCAGCTTCTTACTGATTAATAGTCAAGCAACAAGTATAAAGGAGTATGTTTCCAGTTTTAATAGATTTAACACCTAAATCTTTCTTAAGCATATGACAATACTCAGTTATTACTCGATTATTAAGGAAACTGTTACAAGTTAGTTTGCCTAAACATGTTGTGCTTAGTGTTGCAAAAATACAGAACTATTACCAGTTGTTTGGAAACATGGTGAAATTATTTTTTAGAGACTTTTTCATGCAATCAGTAGTTAAACTAGGTGTCGAATGACGTCCTAAGACATGATATCTAATATGCACACATAGGGATGCATAATGGGTGGTATGCAGAATTCCTAGGCAGGGTTTCTAAATGCATAAAGTCACAGTATTTGAACATGCTATGTAGCAAGTATGAGGATGACTTGTTTATTAGCGCATTATTATCCTAAGCATGATTCCTAGGCGTAACACAACATTACAGTGATATTAGCACTAGTTTACATGAATAACAAGTTTAAATTAACGATTAATCCTAGAGAATGATTTCTATATGATAATGATAATGCCATAACAGGATGCTGAAGCAGTAAATGTGGGCCTAAGAAACAGGATGTCTAATGCATGATATGCTCGCATACAATCAACCCTAAGCATGAATTTCTAATGCACACGTAGGATATGTAAACCTAGAGGCATGGTATCTACCCTTTTAGCATGGATAATCTATATAACTGTGAACAACTAATTTTTGACCACACCCAAATTCTATACTATTTTGCTATAAATATTATGTT